>JACEVL010004033.1:0-10853 GCA_020284085.1 Aporrectodea caliginosa
ATGTTACGTGTACTGGATCAGACACACTGGGCTGTGTGTGAAGTTTCTGGTTACATTTTGATCAAGCATCTCAATTTTTAAAGAAATATTCAGACATTGACTGCCATTTGACTTGAAGCGACCATCGACTGATGCTTTTGACATTTTGATAAGGCCGCTATAGAAGTCATTATATTAAATAACCAAGTATCATCAGAAGGAGAACGGTAACGTACAGTACCATCAGTATCTGCCACACTCCGGACGCAGACTGAGCTCTTCAGGACATTTCGCACGGGCTCAGAAAGACAAGGACCACCGAAGAGCCCTGTGGGCCGCAACGAACATGGCCCAGGATGACTGTAGAAAACATCACTGCCAACTTGGACTAGAGTCGGGGAGAAGGAACTGACAACCTTGAAGCTGCCTGAACTTAGGCCTTCTTACAGCATGGAGGAGGGCTAATGTCAGAAAAAACTTGAAGCGACTACGATCAGTAGAGTTCAGCAGTAGAAAAAGAAAATTTTTAAACATAAAGTAAAAACAACGATAAAGTTAGAGGGCGCCTGGCAGTATTAGGCCCATCTACGCGTTCCGAAGTATGTCTCAGATCTGCTAAGATTCCATTAACATAAACACAAGTATCAAAGGTGAATAGAACAGTATAGTTAGGGCAAAGGTAGCAGACCAAGACTAATAGCGTAAGATCTAGGACTCTATCGACCACCGGTCTGTTCTTACAGAAGCCTCATGACAAGAATAAATGACTATTCTCTTGGTTTTATATCTCCTGCTTGTAATAGTTCCTCACTTTCCTCCACTTACGCTCACAAGCTGCGTTGGGTTGAATAAATAGGCCTAAGGCAAAAGGACAATTTACGACAAAGAAACGACCTTGTATACGCCCTACTCACAAACAGTACCTAATGCATTTATCTAGCAGGGTAGGCCACATGGAATGCATTTGTACATTTATGTATGTGGACAACGGGACAATTCCTGCAGTGCATTGTACGGCTCTATTGAAATCGCTGAACATTAATTTCGTGCATAAAAATGTAAAGTGCAACTTAAGCTTAAATCTATAAATGGCTGTTTCCACCAGAGCAACTTGTATTTCCAGTGGATAGAGGTTGAAAAGGTCGTCCCAGTTGCACAAGAAAATACGATGTTTCCAAATAATGTCATGTAGGAATTAGACAATTGTGTAGCGCCATCTATGAACACATGCTAGAAGCTCCTATGATGCTCCAGCGTAATAATTCTTGAAAAGAGTTCCCATGCAATGAGCTTTGATGATAAAAGGCGTCAGAATTTCGTCCAAGAGGCCCATACCCAGACAGCATTTCCATGGGTATTAGATGGGACCCACGTGGACTCTATACAAGTACCATTTGGGAATATGGGTCCTGTTCGAGAACCATGTGGATATGCTGCCAGGATACTACATACTAGGAGATCTATATCCTATGCTTAACGAGTCTGTTACTAGGGTGTACATACATATGGTCGGTATACAAGGTCTCTTAAAATGACCTTGCGCCCATTCAAGCAGGCGTCGATTGTCAAGAGTGTCACTCAACATAAACTATGTGTTTATGTGCATGTACACACACACACACACACACACACACACACACACACACACACACACACACACACACACACACACACACACACACACACACACACACACACACACACACACACACACACACACACACACACACAAACACACACACACGCACGCACACACATACACGGTGGTCCAGATGCTTCCTTTCGCTGTCTAAAGACCACTCTTTTCGCTCGGGGTCTTTCGCACTGGGAGCGCCTCTGATTGGTGTTCACAGTGAGAGGCGCTTTACAAATTTATAAATACAATACAACAATAATATTCGCTTGTATATTTGTATGCCTATTTGTGAGACGTCTTATAAAACCTTCCGAGGGTGTCAGTGATGGGTAATTAGGATTTTGCAACTAATTCATTAGAATTAGCATTAGCTCGAATTTTATAATTAGAATTAGAATAAGAATTTTAGGAGTAGGCTACTATAATATATAATTAATTTATATTTGAATGAGCATTCAACTAATTAATTAGAATTACCTGCTGACGTCAGAATACAAAACGACACAAATGTTTACCAACTTGGCTTTCTATCTATTAGACAAAATTTAATATTTAAAAAATGATGATAACTCATATTTCAAAGGACTTCATCCAAATTCTTCTTATTACTTTGCAAAATGTCTTTATAAGAGATCGGAGTTGCATGTTGGAACCAGGAGCGTAGCCAGACTTAAATTCAAGAGGAGGCAACTCCAGGAGTCATCCAGGTGTATTGGGGTTTGGTCAATCAAATTTCAGGTATATAAGAAAGCAAGAGGAGGCAACTACCTCCTCGTGCCTCCATGTGGCTACGCCTATGGTTGGAACTATCATGAGTTCTAAAGTATTGTCTTGAATCCAGTGCTTTTTTCAGCCGGAGCGGTCCGGAACGGCGTTCTGGAACCTTTTTTCAGCCATTAAAAAATAATTCAGTTAATTAAAATTTTTAATAACAAATTCTATAAAATTATTTAGGTAATTTAATTTAATGTAAGTGCTTTCAGTGTTTATTGATACTGATATATATGAAAAAGAAATATTAACATAAACTATGCCCCTATGATTGTTCTGAATTTGTTGAGCTCCGGAACCTTTTTCACTAGAAAAAAAGCACTGGCCTTAATTATTGTAACTAAGTAGGAACTAAAATTAACTAAAATAAAAATCCATGAACTAACTATAACTATAACTAAAAAAATAATACTGACTATAACTAAAACTATTACTAAAATAAACAACCATTAACTATATATAACTGTAACTAAAATAAAATCTGTAAAGAGCATCAAACTGTAATCACGTGGGAAAAGCACAGCTGTTACAACGACTGATGCAAACACAGAAAACGATGGATGGTTGGATGGATGGATGGATGGATGGATGGATGGATGGATGGATGCCATCCATCCATTGGATGGATGACTGGATGGAAGAGAGGAGCTAAAGAAATAGCCAAAAGACACTTGCGGAAGACATAGAATGTAGAGAGATAGAGCGAGGGAAAGGAAGAGAGGGATTTCAGGAAGTAGGCCTAGTGAGAGGATGCGTGGAAGGGACACCCCCGGGTGGAAACGAGAATTGCAAAGCAGTGATGATAGATTGAAATAATGCATTATAGGCACTTAGGCCTAGTCAAGACACGGAAGAAGTTATTTTGTCCAAGCAGACGGAAATGAGAAGATCGAGTGAGGAAGGGTTTGACGAAGCGGAGACATAGAGCTCAGTCGTCGGTCTACGTTCAAAACCGCGATCACAAAACAGCAGCGATCGTCAAAACCGCGATCACAAAATAGCGATGCACAAAACAGCGACTTCATAAAATAGCGATCATCGAAACAGCGATTAAATTCGAAGATTGACTTATTTAATGTACGTTGATTGGTCCTGATTGCGAACCTAATTAGCAAGGCCGTATTTAGGGGGTGTTTTGGGTGTTTAAACACCCCCCGAAATTAAATAATGTATAATATAAATATTGCATTTACTAACATATAGGCCTACGGTGTAAGAACTAAGAAGAGCACTCATGTGAACATAGATGATGCAGGTCTACAGTGCTTTGAGAGCTCACAGCGCTCCTTCAAACCCTTTATAGACGGTTGACTTGGTTGCTTGTCGGCTTGTTCAAGAACGAGTAAACACCCCCCGAAACAAAATCCTGGCTACGGCCTTGCTAATTAGCGTCAATTATTTTACTAAATCACTTGAAGTTGTTGGAGTGAGAGCAGAAATGCCAGCGTTGATTGGTCCTGATTGCGAACTTAATTGAACTTAAAATGTTGTAGTTATAAGTAGGCCTACATCGCAGGACAAATACCAAATCCATCTAGAAGAATCTACAGAGAAACTGCAGACAAAATAAAAAGCATCGTCGGCGATTACACTAATCAACCTATATTGGACTACCTTCGTGGAATTGGAATTTCAAGTCTTCATATTTAACATTGCACATTTGTTAGCCTATAATATTATTAGGCACTATGTAGGCCTATACGGTACTACGTGATACATTTAAAACTTTCTATAATAAATTGCCCACCACGCCACCTTCACGTGGTACCCCTGTTGGAAAGAAAGTGCGTGGTGGACGACCGAGCCCTCGCCGGTATATGCGAGCCCAGAGACAAGGAGTCGGAAGGATGGACGATGAAGGACATCGACGCTCGGAGATGGTGTCTCGCTAAAAACACCGAGAGGAAGGCAACGGGGAAACCACCTCTCTAATTTCCCAAGAAACACTTACAATGACGACAAAAAGTGGCGTCATTGGAAGTTGGAACCTGCCGAAGGGCAGAGAACTTAAAGAAGAGAAAAGATAATAAATTGGCGAAATCGCGGTTTTGATGATCGCTATTTTATGCAGTCGCTGTTTTGTGCATCGCTATTTTGTGATCGCGGTTTTGACGATCGCTGTTTTGTGATCGCGGTTTTGAACGTAAACCCAGTCGTCGACTCGTTGAGTGCTTTGTACAGGTCATTGGTCAACGGCAGCTGAAACGTGTCACAGAAGAGGGTCATCGATAAATTACGCCCTCCCTACCCTTCCTGATAAACGTTCGATCTAATATCAGTCTAATATTTATTTTACGATTTCGCTTATGTCTGACAGATTTTTATGTTTAGCAGAATAAAAATAGTAAGAAAGATATTGGGATACTCGGCCGTCAGTTTAGGTCGTCATGACTAAGTACTTGAGATCGCAACCTTCACCAGCATTTTTTCTAGGGTTTACGTGGAGAGCAGCCTCAGCGTAACTTGAACCATACTGCACTAATCACACCCAACGTGAGTGTTTCGTTAACGCCCAAACGGTCGTTTTACGTCCGTAAAAAACTCACTTTGGTCTCTAACGGAAACACTGCCCAACGTTCAAGGTGTTTCCACGGTATAAAGTAATTCTTTATACTGTGGGTTTTCACTAAAAACAACCTTTAAGAATGTGCATGCTCAATCCACCCTAATAAAAAAAGTTGGTGAACCCGAACTGTTAATTTGCACAATTTGTGTATTTGAACACGAAAAAATCGAAAGCTTCCCGGAACCCGCTGACAAGGTTGTGATCGGGCTCACAACACTTGCGGAATGATTTAAAAAATCATTCGATCGACTGGCTCCAGCGCCAAGTACAGGCTTAATGCCTCCCTCCACATTCGATTGTAACTCTATTAAGACACACTGCTGCCCCTGCAGTTAAGTTCTGATACTAAGACGCCATCGGGTTTTATAACGTAGCGAGGAGAACAATGTGCTTTATTGGATGACGTATCATATATTGTTATGAAAATAGTTGCCCAGGGCGATGAAGACGTCATTTTTATTTTCAAGGTCGAAGAAAATATGATTCCATTGTGACGTAACATTTATCTTCGAGATTTTGAGGTCCTAGAATAATAAATCTATAGCGCCACAAGCTACCCACAAATTCTCAGTTTGCACGTGCCAGCTCCAGCTAGGGTTTCAACGTTTCCTATCAGTGTTTGTCCATCAATAAGTTTATAAACCACCCCCAAATCCGTAACTGCTGCTCCCGCTTATTGATTAATGGAACCTATATTATGCAACCAGAATTTGAGAAAATTATTTTTATAAGGCAGTCCAGATGGTTAAGCTAAAACTGAACGCACAGTTTTGCTTTCGTAACATTGATACCGCTGGAGCTATACCTCACATTAGATGCCTTGATAGTGAAACATCTAGGACTAATTATCATAATGCATTGATGTTTCATTTTTTATTGTGGTTTTTGTTGTCTGATCTTGTAAACATAATAATATGCATTCATAAAGGACAAGACATGGCCTAGGCTAAATCAGTGCTCCAGAAGGAAAAATACAAGAACACCAGTTGTCAAAGCTTTTTAATTTTTTAGATGACAGTACAAGAAGCTGCCATTTCAGACACCACAAATGAACAATGCAGATGGCAGGAAGCAGATGCATCTATCATAAGGCACAGATGGAACTTAAGTTAGAACACAGTTCAAACAGTAGGCTACTTGATACAATCACTGTGTGCAAAATATAGGGCCTACGACTGGTAAAATTCTTAGATCTGTTTGTATTGCTACACAAGCACCACCTAAGTAGCACGTTTCTGCACCTTTACACATTTCTTCGTTGGTTTGAATCATGGTTTGATGATCAATCGATCAATCAATCAATCAGAATTTATATAGCGGCTCTTTAAGATTCCTACTCAGCTAGAGGTGCACCCGATCCAGGCCAAGTGGAAGAAAGGAGTCCTAAGCAGGCTAAGCAGCAAATGAAGCTTAGATCACTAAGATCAGGTAACATCAGGGCTTGGCGTATTGCCAGAGGGCGTTCATTCCATGTTGTACTACATATGAAAGGATTTAAGGACAAGTGAGAAAGGCAAACCTTGGCAGTGGAACAACACTTGTTCCTTTTAGACTTACCCATCGACAGTCGTGAGCTATGAATGTATGCAAATGCATGTATCAAGATACATAATGCAGTAACAGCGATTTTTAAGAACCTCACAAAACACCAACAATAAATTGTAACATAAGACTTTTGTTGTGGTTATCAATAAAGCATAAGAAAAATATGAACTTAATTACTCGTTTCAACAATTATATCAAAGACTTTGAAGACAGACTCTGAAAAAGACAACCACAGCATCACTATCTAAGAAAAGCAGTGCTTTTTTTCAGCCGGAGCGGTCCGGAACGGCGTTCCGGGACCTTTTTCAGCTAGTAAAAATAATTTAGTTAATTAAAATTTTTAATAAAAAATTATTTAAAATTACTTAGATACTTTCATTTAATTTTAGTGCTTTCAGTGTTTATTCATATATTGATATTATATCAAATAGAAATATTAACGTAAAGTATGCCCCTATAATTGTTCTGAATTTGTTTAGTTCCGGAACCTTTTTTTCTAGAAAAAAAGCACTGTTGAATCCTATAGTTATTCTTTACCTATTACAAAAGTATTGTCTTGAATCCTATAGTTATTCTTTACTTTTACAAATCCTGCAGCACGAAATCCTTGCTCCATTGAAACTGATGTTGCACGGACAACATGACGTTTTCGGATGCAGCATGAAAACTGGGAGATTTCATATTATTTTCTTTCCAGAAACTAAGAATGTTACTGCTAAACTGGTACTTTCCAGTTAATTTCATTATTTCACCTTAGCCTACTGATGGAGTGGTTTATGTGGCGACCGCCGCCCGTACGCTACCTCTCTGCTCACGGGACGGTGTCGGCTCCAGCCCACTATTCGTCTGGAGCCGCCCGAGTCACTGCCTTGTCTATCTTCATCGTAAAATGGCTGTTCTCTAACTCTACCCATGGTAACCGTTTCTGTCAGGGGAGGCTTAGCATTTGCCGTTTCTTTAAGAGGGGTAACACTGTACAGCTCCGTATTGGGGTCTGACTCTGCTTCTTCCACGGTCGCCGGATGGGCAACGTCCTGAGGATGGCCTTTTCTCAGAACAGGGTTCGTCCTTTTACCCGCAAGAGTCTTCTTCTTTGTGCATACCTTCTTAGCTACGGGCCTTCTCTTCTTCTCCGCCTGAACTGAACTTTTACGTACCACTCTACATCTCGTGACTCCTAAGCTCTCGCCAATAATAGGGGACACCAAACGTTCTCTAAGTTCCTGAAACCAGGGATACTTATGACAAGTCTGTAAATTATCTCGGCCTAGACAATACTTAGAGCAAATCTCTGCGTCATCTCGCCCTAGACCATACTGAGGACAACTCTCTTCGTCAACTCGTCCTAGACAAAAGTCCATGGGGCAATGAGTCTTACTACTGTCATGTGTCTCACCGTCCATTTCCGTGTTTGGCATGCGGCCTCCCACGTATATTGTCATGCACCACAATTGACGGAGTAAGTTCCTTACTCGCCTCTGTGTTGGCAAAGAACGACCAACACAGTGATAAATTCTACTTTGAAATAAAGAAACACTGGTAAGGAACCTACGGACTCTGATAGTGAAGGCAAAGAACAACCAACACTATGATAATTCTGCTTCAAAAGAAAAATACACTGGTAGAGTATCTACGGACTCTGATAGTGAAGGTCCTCTCTCTATAACTTTCACTATCTACACACAGAACTTTGTTCCAACCTACGCACGAGGGGGCCCAGCCTCGCACTTCAGTCAGTTCTCAGAGCTGTGTGTCGCGACAAGCATATATATCTTTTTATCCGGGTATCCGACTACCCGACGTACACGTATCGTATCTTGGTCTGCGTTGATTTCACTTTGATCTGGATATATGAATATCCAGATTCTCTCGTATCGGTAACTATCTTGGTCTGCGTTGATTTCCCTACCTGGGGTTTTCGTAGTCCTCACCAAGGGCGTTGACTCGCTATGTCTCGCGAGTACGCCCTTCCCCGGCTTGAGTCTTACACAACCTTTCTTCCCGCTATCCGAATCAACCTGACCCGGACCTGCCAACAGAGTGGGCCCTTACTCCGCCTCAGGTATCCGTAGATCAGACTTTCAGATTCAGATAGCGAACGTTTCGGTTGTGCCCGGGAGCGCACAGAAGCACGGTAACCAAGGGTAAGTGTCACTAACGTTACCCCTTTGTTTCTCACAGACCTGTGTATTTACTTCCCTGTTAGGGAATTGTACTGTCTCTCACACCTGAACGAACCACGGTCAGATCTGTCGGGTAGTTCCCCGAACAGAGAGATATGCGGTTAGTTCCGCAAGTAGAGATTTACCGCGGGGAAACCGCGGTAATAAGTACAACCGACGTTAAGAACGCAAGGAAAGATATTAGACGGGGAAACCGCTAATGGAGATATATCGGTTAGATCCGCAAGAAGAGATAGATCCCGCGGGGAAACCGCGGAAGTAAGTACGCAAAGAAAGATATTCCGCGGGGAAACCGCGGAAGTAATTATGAACGACGCTAGGTAGGCGACGAAAGATATTCCACGGGGAAACCGCGGAAATAGCCTAACTATGATTTTTCGGTAAGTCGCGTAAGTAGAAAAGGTGCGGTAGACCCGCAAGTTAAAAAGAATAGAAAAGAATATGCGGATGGGGTCTATCCGCAATGGTTGAGGTTTAAGTGCAAGTTTACCAGATGTTAACGAGACCGGACCAGCGGGGAATTTCCCCGTATCTATCTGTCACCAACAGGGTCGCCCTCCCCGTATTTGATCGAACCGGGTCACTGGGGAATTTTCCCCGTACTTTTCACTCGCCGTTGACTGATTTTCTCGGTCGCTCCCGTACGCCGAACTTTACGCGGAAACCGGACTATGAATTTTCACTCGCCGTTAACTGATTTTCCCGTGATTTTCCCGTACGCCGATCTTTACGCGGAAACCGGACTATGAATTTTCACTCGCCGTTAACTGATTTTCCCGTCTTTCCCGTACGCCGATCTTTACGCGGAAACCGGACTATGAATTTTCACTCGCCGTTAACTGATTTTCTCGGTCGGCTCCCGTACTCTCCGATCGAACGGTATCACCGGGGCCTCGCCTGCCCCGTGTATTTATACAGACCTGTGATTTCTCGGTATTCCCCGTATTAGACCTGTGAGCCTATAAATCTCACGATCGGTCCTTCCCAGAGTTATGCTCAGCCGTTAAACTCCCGCAATCGGGATTCAAACCGTCTCGCGATCACGACAGGGTGGGCCCCCAGCCCTGCCGAATCAGCGGAAACGGTCCGGACACCCAAAGAGCGTTTGCCTTGACTGTAACTCCGGAGCGCACTGATTAGTCTTGTTTTGGACGCTGGTGCGACCGTAACTTTCACGAACCGATTTCACTCGCTTACCGCACTGGTGTGTGGTATTTTTCGCTAACCGTAACCGAACGATACCAAAAGATCCGTATCGTATATGCAGAGTAGTAAACTGTCGCTACTCTACATTATAAGCGATGCACGGTGAGGCAGGCTATATTCATCCGTGATCAATGTATAATGTAGCATCTCAACGCTTATAAATGCGTCCATACCAAAAAATTTAATATAAGGTAGGTGTCTAAGAGATAGATCTCCTAAGTATTAATGTAGGCGATGCCTATCTTTAGTCATCAATTATAGGCCGTGGAAAGATGTAATTTCATTTAATCACTATATTAAAACGATAAAATGGCAAATATTAAGCGGGCGTATATTTTTATTATATTTATTAACACTCGAATCGAACGTATGTAACCTTGGGCTACGCCACCTAGCGACTCAGAGGCGCGACACCGTTTAACAAAAAATCAATATCATTAGGCCATTCATTATAGGCCAAACAGCCTAAATGCTACCTTGTGGCTTGTCCGCCACATTTATATACTGAAATTTAAAAAAAGTCATTGCTAAAGGCAAGTCTTCTTTCAAAGATATCATTACAAAACTAAAATCTACAAATATTGGTTGAAGTTTATCAGTAATAATAAAAGGGTATACGGACAATGTGTCATGTATGACTATCGGTTATAGGACTATCGCTCCTATGGACGATTGGTTATACTTATACAGGGCTGTCGGTCATAGGTCAAATTGGTCATGGGCCTATCGTTGGCTTCAAGCTAAAACAGAGAAGCTTTTAAAAACACGAACGACCATTTACTGGCGATGATTTCTTCGGTAAAGCCAATAGAACGTTATCCGGCAGTTTCGAACACACCAATCCTTGTGTAGCCTTGACCCAGCTAAAGTCTCTGTCATCACTGCTTTCATTTGGCCAACTGCCTTCTTGGCGAGTGATCACTCTACGTTTCCTCCGTGATTGTGCCACCCGTTGTTGATTCTTACC
>JACEVL010004034.1:0-10210 GCA_020284085.1 Aporrectodea caliginosa
ACCCAAAATCACCCATAAGGGGGCATATTGAAAGATATCAGCGCAGGATAAGAAACAATAACCACTTTAAAAACTTCACTGTAGCCTACTATATATATATACACTGTGTCCTGAAAAGGGACCTCTTTGGTAATACGAAAAAGTTAAATGTTCATCGATTTTAAAATTCCAAGACCATTTAATCCTGACATAATAACTGTAATTTATGAACGGCCAGTTAAAAATTCGTCATAATGACTTTTGGGGGGGGGGGGTTTTTTTTTTTCGGAAATAAAAGAACCAGGTTGAAAAAAAGGAGTTATTTCAGGATTGTTTGCTGTTGGAAAAGTTGTTGCCTGATATCCGCGAATATTCCGGATTATTACACATTTCAACTAGATGGCGCTCCAGATCACCGAGCTCGTGAAACTGTTGAACTGCTGACAAAGGAAACTCCGGATTTCATACCTCCTAATCTTTGGCCGCCAAACAGCCCGGATTAAAATCCGGTTGATTACAAGATTTGGGAAATAATGCAAGAGAATGTTAACAGGACAAAGATCAGAGACCATTGATGAAGGGAATCGTTAATATCTGGGAGGAACTTGATCAGCTACTGGTTATCGATGCTGCTGTTGGCCAATGGCGCGCTCGTCTTGAAGCTTGTGTTGAGGCCAAAGGCGGACACTTTGAGCACGCCTTCCTGATGTATTTATTAAAATATAAAGATTTGGTCGATTAAAATTTGCCAATTGATGATGCCAGTTTAAAACTAAATATTAATTTTGAAAATAACAAAAACTTAAGGCGCCTTTAACCAGTATTTAGCAAATTATGTCAGGATTAAATGGTCTTGGAATTTTAGAAATCGATGAACATTACTAGTTTATTTTCATATTACCAAAAGGGGGTCCCTTTTTTCAGGACACAGTGTATATATATATATATATATATATATATATATATAACACTACTCATATATATATATATATATATTCCCTTCGCTAAACACATAAATATAATGTTCCCTAGAACAGCCATGAAAACTAAACACCGGGTTTTACCTAGAAGAATAGTCTATAAATAGACCTGGAACCAAATAAAATTTACACTGGCACCTCCCTTTAGAATGTGCTCTCTCCATCTGCTCGCTCAACAATTCTTCCTCTTCACTTAACACCTGCTTCTTCTCGCGGCGCCTCGCGCACTGGAAGCACTTCTGAACGGTTCATTGCTACTAGAGGCGCTTTTTATTTGCTTAGGTACAATTCACAACTTTACCTTGTTACCTTGTGCTGTCAGTTCCTTGAACTCTAGCGACCGTCATGATCAAGCCTCTCCATTTCCTTCTGTCCGCCGTCGCATCTCTCAGTTCTGCCAAATTCATTCCAGTTGTTTCATGTATCTCGTCCATCCACTTTTTCCTTGGTCGTCCTTGTTTTCTCCTTCCCTCTCCATATGCTAACATCATTTCCTTTTCCAATCCATCTGATCGCATGACATGACCAAAGAACCTCAACTTTGCTCTTAGCACGGTTTGTTGTAGTGTCTCTTCCTTCTCAATTCCGATACTCCATCGCACCCAATCATTGGTCCTTTTCTCTTTCCATGATATTCTCTGCATCTTCCTCCATATCCACATTTCGCATGCGTTAATCTTTTTTTCTCATTTTCTTGGTCATTGTCCATGTCTCGCTGCCGTATGTTACTGTTGGTATGATCAAAGCCTTCACCAATCTTTTTTCGTGTGTCTATATACTCATGTTTGTCCTTCCATATTTTTTCCAGACCATTTATTGCAGCTTTTTCCTATCGCTGCTCTACGATTTATTTCCATATCACACTTTCCTTCTTTTTCTATTACTGATCCCAAAAACGTGAAGTTAGTTACCGTTTCTATTTCTTCTCCATCTACTTCAAAACTGTCCTCCTCCTCTGTTGTCATGATCTTTGTCTTTTTTATATTGAAGTAGAGTCCTGCTTTCTCACTTTCACTCTTAAGCCTTCTTATCAGTGTTACCAAATCATTTTTATTGCCGGCCAATAGTGTTGTGTCATCAGCGTATCTCAGATTGTTCAATGTTCTTCCCGCTATCTTTATTCCTTCTTCAGCTTCATCCATACCTGCATGCCTCATTATCCTTTCTGCATACAAATTAAATAGAAAAGGAGACAAAATGCAACCTTGCCGTACTCCCTTCTTTATCCTGAATCCGTCAGTATCTCCATATTCTGTTCTTATCACCGCTATCTGATCTTCGTACAATCCCTTAAGAAGTTGTACCAAGTGTTTCGGTATTCCCATTTCTACCAAAGTTTTCCACATCAATTCATGGTTAATACAGTCAAACGCTTTACTATAATCGATGAAGCATATGTATACTTTCTGTCCATATTCCCTTTGTCTCTCCATAATCCATCTCATGTTGGCGATATGATCCCTTGTTCCACGAGATTTCCTAAACCCTGCTTGACTTTCAGGAAGCTCTCTTTCTATTGTACATTCCATTCTTTTATGTATTATTTTAAGTAAAATTTTACTTATGTGTGATATCATTGCTATTGTTCTATAATTTTCACATTCTTTCGCGTCTCCTTTTTTGAATAGCGGTATAAAAACAGAGCTTTTCCAATCTTCTGGCCATTTTCCAGTTGTCCATATGATATTGCAAATTTTTGTTATTGTCTTTGTCATCACACCATCCCCAGCTTTTATCATTTCTATTGGTATCCCATCTCGGCCCGGTGCCTTATTATCTTTCAATTGATTAATAGCCCATTCTACCTCTGCTTCCATGACTTGCCCACTGCCAGTCAATCATTACCTTTACTGTTGTAACTATTCTGTGTATCTTTCAATCTTTTTCTTCACCTTTACTCTTTTATCTTCGTTGTACAACTCTTCTGTGTATTCTTTCCATCTGTTCTTCATTCCTTCCTCGTCTGCAATTATGTGTCCATCACTTGCTTTCAATGATCCCATTCTTGGTGTGTTTTTTCTCGTTATTTCCCTTACTTTTGAAAACATTGTTTTAGTTCTTCCTTTTCTTCCCTCATCCTCCATTTCTTTGCACAATTCATTTAGATGTTTTTCTTTGTCCATGCGTGCTTGTTTTTGGAATGCTCTATTCAGTTTTCTTACTTTATCTTTATCTCCTTCTCTTTTTGCTTCCCTTCTTTCCATGGCTATGTTGATAGCTTCTTTCGATAGCCAAGGAGTTGTTTTGGATTTTCTTTTCTTCGGAATATATTTCTCCGCAGTTTCTAAGATCGCTTCCTTTGTCTTTTCCCATAAATTGTTCTCAACCTCTTCTGTTTCCGCATCATCCCTCTCCAATATTTCAAATCTATTCCTTATTTCTACTCTGTATTCCAGAGGTGCTTGAATCAGTAATCATCTTTATACTCGTCTGAGCATTGATCAGCTTGCTTAGAGTAACAATTTAAGTTTGCCTTAGATTTTGTTTACAGGTGAAATCCGGTCGAGTAATTCACTGATCGTAGATTCAAAATCCGCACCTGAAAATTTGATGAACTCAATCTCACTGATCGTGATTCGAACCACCTGGGCTGAGTTATGCAGAGTCCTTAGTGCCCACCTTCATTGGGTAGGGGAACGAACGGGCACGGCAGGCAAAACCAGGGGAAGGCAATGGCAAACCACCCCTGTTAACATGCCAAGAAAACCTTTATGAATCAAGCAAATTCAAACAAAGCATTAGTCGCAGATGGTGAGACTCCCAGGCCGGAGTGCGACTCAACAGCTACTGGGAAAGAGCGAAATGGAGAGTTGAAAGCATGACCAGTCTAATGAAGCAACAGGACAAAAGCCGAAAGGAGGTTCTGTGGCGGATCGTACTGGAAAGCAAAGACTCGTCCTGAGCTGCAAAAAGAAGATGAAAATAGGAACATGGAATGTTCGTAGTATGCAGAGCGGAAAGATGGATATCATTCAGAGAGAGATGGAACGACTTGAAATATCAGTCATGGGGTTAAGCGAAACAAGATGGAAAGGACAAGGTCATTTCAACTGGAATGGTTATAGGATAATAATGTCGGGTCAAAAAGAAAAAGGAAGAAGTGGGGTAGCAATTATGTGTGATAGAATAAGTGCAAATGCAATAATGGGTTATGACACAGTGAGTGACAGAATCTTGAGTGTAAGATTTCGAGGAAAGAAAGTTAACACAACAATCATACAGATATATGCACCAACATCAATGGCGACTGAAGAAGAGCATGAAAGCTTTTATAATGAATTACAAAGTATAATTGATAAAACCCATAAAGGAGATGTAGTAATGGTCATTGGTGACTTCAATGCAAAGGTGGGAAAATATAATGGAGGAGGGGGAGACACGTTAGGAGGTCATGGGTTGGGAGAGCAAAATGATGCAGGAGAGAGATTAGTGGATTTTTGCGAAGGAAACAGCCTGAGAATAATGAATACATGGTTTGAACAGCCAAAAAGAAGGTTGTACACGTGGACTTCACCGGATGGTAAACACAGGAACCAGATTGATTACATACTGATAAATAAAAGATGGAAAAGCACGATAAGGGATGTGAGAACAAAACCAGGTGCGGACTGTGGAACTGATCATGAATTACTAGTGGCAACAGTGCAAATGAAATTTAAAAAACTAAAAACAGGAGAAAGATTGATCACATACGACTGCAAGGAAATATCACAGGAATACTACAGCAGTTTGAAATTACCACTTGATAATAAAGCTTTAATGTAAGTCTTGCTGATCAAGGTCAGATGACTATCGAAATCCTTTTCATGGTACTTCTCTATAACCGTCGTTTAGTCAAACAGGTCTATTTTATTGTGATTATGTACTTTCGTGTTCCTCTAGGCAGTCATGTCATGACGTCATTGTGGACCTCAATTAGGCTTAACTAAATGGCTGGATATAGCCTCTACAAGTTCAGAGATTCACAATTGTTAAGCTTATGTCAGTTGTCATTGTTAATTAATTATCGGACCGATGAGCTACCCATGACAAACTGAACCAGCGCGTGTGGCTAGACTTTAATTAAACTCTAGGTAAGCCGGATCCGATGACGTCACATAATTTTTGACCATTTTTACCCCCCTGATGTCACAAAAAGTAACACCCCTAAGGTGAAGATGACGTCACATAGTTCTGAGCCCCCTAAAACGGGCAATCATTGCTGGCAATTATGAAATGCTCCTTCATTTGGAATATAGAGCGGAAGGCATTGTTGTTAATTGTGTTGAACCTGGTGGCGTCACACTTCTCAGAGTTTTGGTAACTCCATATCAAAATAATGTCGTCACAAATTTCCGATTCCCCTTCTAGGTGCGTGACGTCATTTATGGACGGCTAATTTTATGACCTGATTGTTATTGTAAGAGCTGTAACGCTGGCTGACGATGCTGTTAATCGAGAGTACATTGTGGAAATCAGTACAGGACAGAAATTTGTTGTAAAATTTCCAAGAACCACTTGCGCACGCACTTACCGACTCGTCTATAATGACACTGGCCATTTCTCTATATTGGAAAAATCATGCGGTATCCGTAGAGCTTCAAATGTCCTTGGTTGCCTTGACTCTCGCCCCTAAGAAAGTAAGCCTTTAACACTTCTTCCCATGGGGTTAGTCTATCCGAGGATTCGGTTAAAGAGGCAGTTTTATTCTCTAGTTCTTCTTTCAGCTAAATAAAATATATCTTTTGGGTCGGGCCATCCTAAAGTTTGGACATATCGCAGCCCATGGCCAATTATTTGCCTGACGCCACGAGATGTTCCTTAAGGTATGAAAACAGTTAATAAATAAATTCCCAAGTAATTGGTCCTTTTCTCTAGCCGAATTCGAAGCAATTGATAATTATGATGAGTGGACAGTTTGCTTGTCCAACTTTCAGAACTGTAGTCGGTCTATACAGCCACGCATATACGTTTTGAGCCGATAGAAATCGTTGCTCGGTCTCGATAAGACTGACCAGTCAGGTAAACTCATCAATGACATTCTGGCTTCGATCGAAATGTCATTACGTATCAGTTCATCAAAAGAATTTTAGACAGACCGGTGATGAGCGGCAGGTGTAAAGGTGTTTAAGGTGGATCGTCAGGAGTATGTATTGTATTGTACTGTTTGTATGAACACTTGTTATGGCGCCCCTACCAGATTTCCCTATTCAGAGGCGCTCCCGACTACTGCGCGGACACTGAATCGGAGTTTCACGCCGAAGCGCATGAGCAATTGCGAGTGAAGGACTTGCCAGGGTCCCTACGCGGCGACTTTAGAGGTGGATTCGAACCCGCAACCCTCCAGATACGGGCACCGAACATTGAACATGTTTAACCATTCGTACGGCATAATACAGCCTAATATCAATAGCCCATGCGATATAATACACGTTAGTGGACAGGATAATGGAGAGAATGGATGGATGCAGAGTTTAACGACATCTTATGCCAGCAGAGGCCGTTGACGTCGACTGAAATTATTTTGTCTCTATACATATCGTTTTGGGGTTTCTAGTCAATGCTATCGGTCGGGTCGGTTTATCAGAGATTAATTTCTCGGATCTTTACTGCGGGTGGCTCGGTCGCATTATAAACGTGGAGTACAATACAATACAACACAGCACAATATTGCTGGGGCGCGGTGGTTTAGGGGTATGTTCGGTGCCTTTGCATTGGGAGTTTGCGGGTTCGAATCCCACCTCAAAATACTTTCGCGTAGGGACCCTGGGCAAGTCCTTCACTCGCAATTGCTCATGCGCTTCGGCGTGATGCTCGATTCAGCGTTCGCGCAGTAGTCGGGAGGCCTCTGAATGGGAAGTCTTTAGTCTTGTCTTCAACCATCCTCGATCCGAGGGTTGGTCGCTCCATGGACAAGTCTTCTCCACCTCTTTCTATCTTCCGTCTCCGTCAACAATCGATGAAAAGGCATATTCATCCACGTGCTGATGTTGTTAAGCCATCCCATTCTCGGTCTTCCCCGTGTCCTTGCTCCTGGTACAGTTCCCTGTATGATCTCCTTTTCCAGGCAGTTTCCCTGTTTCCTCATCAAATGCCCAAAGTATGTAAGTTTCCTTCTTTTAATCTGATTGAGTAGACTTCTTTCCGTTCCTGTTTTCTCTAACACCCACTCATTTGTTCTTTTTTCTATCCATGACACTCTCAGAATCTGTCTTAGGCTTTTCATTTCAAACGCATTTATTCTTTCTTCCTCTTTTTTCTTGATAGTCCAACTTTCACACCCGTATGTTGCCACTGGCCATACCAAAGCCCTCATGAGTTTCATCTTTGTATCCATCTTTATGTTATGGCTTTTCCATAATTGTTTCAACGTTGTTATTGTATTAAGACCTCTAGCCAACTTCTCTCTTATATCCTTGACGTCTGCTGCATCTTCCGTTATCAAAGATCCCAGATATCGGAATGTGTCTACTTGTTCTAACCTTACTCCTCTAATTTCTATGTTGCACATTTTCCCTTTTTGTGTCATCACTTTTGTTTCATTCATATTTATCTTTAGTCCTTTGTTCTCTCCTATTTGTTGTAAACGAGTGACTAGTTCCTGCAGCTCACTTTCTGATCCCGCCAGAAGTACTATATCGTCTGCATATCTTAAATTCGTGATTTTCCTTCCTTCTATTCTCACGCCTCCCTCCCAACCTTCTATTACTTCTCTCATGACTGCTTCTGCCATTATGTTAAACAAGTGTGGTGAAATTACACATCCCTGCCTCACTCCTTTCTTTACTCGGAATCCACTTGACAGTGTTCTTGCCACCTTTACTTTTGCCTGTTTTTTACAATATAATTTATTCAATAAATTAATAATATGTGCCGGAAAACCCATTTCTGTCATTGTTATCCACAGTTGTTCATGTGATATACAGTCAAAAGCCTTTGTAAAGTCTACGAAACACATATACAACGGCTGTTGATGTTCGTTCATTTTCTGCATTATTATCCTGAGATTTATAAGTTGATCTCTTGTTCCCCTTCCTCTTCTAAAACCGGCCTGTTCATCAGATAATTCTGATTCTGTTTTTCTTCTCATTCTCTCCATTATGACCCGAAGAATGATTTTACTGGCATGAGAAACTAGTGCTATGGTTCTGTAGTTTTCACATTTTCCCATGTCTCTCTTTTTTGGTATAGGTATAAAAATTGAATTCGCCCAGTCCTCCGGCCAATCCCCTGTTTCCCATAATGCTATACATATGCGATGCATTTGATCCAGTGCTGTCTCTCCTGCCGCTTTGAATTATTATTATTATTTGAATTATTATTATTATTATTATGCATTTATTAAGCACCAAAATCCAACGCTTACAGTTGTCGGTATCACGTCAATTAGTCAAATGCTTATATACAAAAAAGTATTAACATACATACATACACACATACATACGTACACAAACATGCATGCATGCATACATACACATACAATTATACATGTAGGGAGAGAGACAAAGATAAGGTAGAAGTAGATCTGCAGAACTAGAGAGGCAGAGATTGGCACAAAGATAGACAGGAGAGAAAAAAGGCATTGAAGCAGACACTGTTATCAACAGCGGCAGAAAGAGGCAGAGGCAGAAAAAGATGCCGCGTTGGCATTTATAATGGACTGTTATACATCCATTTCTCCAGATCATCGGCCTTTCCCCATTCGTAAATGCGTTGGCTTCCTGTCTCCATAGATTTCGTTTCTGAGTGCGAGTTCGTTTTTACCGAGCTGACCCATTTTGAACCTCTTATTAATTTCAATTTTTTTTATATGAAGGGTTATCGATTGATGCGCTGTGCATTAAAACAATTGAAGCTTTCGAACAGATTCGATTCGAGTAATGTAGATCGGATCGTATCTAATAATTTATAAAGCGCCTCTCGCAGAATAACTAGTCAGAGGCGCTCTCATCACGGAAGCCCCTGGGGAAAAGAAACACCTTTAAAGAGCGACCGATGAGGAAACGGGTAAACGGTAAACCAGTCTTTTGTTTAGCCCGTAGTGAGGGGAAGGTCATTCCAAATGGAGGGACCCGCCACAGGAAACGCCCGGTGTTTGGCCAGAGCAGTCATAGTCCTAAGAACAAAGAGATCAAGAGCAAGATGATGATGCAAACGCCTGGTGTTGGGCCAGAGCAGTCCTTGTTCTAGGAACAAAGAGATCAAGCCGATCCGAAGAGCGCAAAGAGCGAGATGAGGATGCAGATAACGGCTTTCGAATTTTGGTCAGAGGAGGTATTTGACAAGACCAGATTTGATTAGACCAGATCAGATTAGGCTAAACTAGGCTACACTAGATTTGATTTGATTTGATTAGACTCCTCTAGACAAGATGAGGCCAGATAAAACTTGAAGAAACTAGATCGGATCAGATCAGATTCAGATTATATTCTAGCATGACAGATTCTGCTGTCCCCTCTCGCTTTCTGTCGTACACACTGCAGCATCATCTGTCTATTTATCAATCGTCAGGCTTTCCATTCAAAACCCAAGTCCCATCTCTCCCAGAAACGTTTATCCTCAGCCAGTCGATCTAGTTCACCATGAGATGCATCAATCGTAACAAACAATTTTCATGGTTCTCAGTCTAAACACTACCCGCCATCACAGCTGCTCTGTCTCCCCTTTCCACTCTGCATGGTCTCCTCGTAAAGGATTTTTGTCTTTATTCAATATATATATATATATATATATGGACAATCGTCTTACTTAGTGGCCGCGATCGTAAATAAGCCATTTCCATGCGCTTATCTTGTATTAAGTATATTGCGTTTTATAAATATTCAGGGTTGTGATTATGATCAATTGCAGGGAGTAGAATACTCTGTATCATATACCCTTGGGAATAACAATAGATTCTGTGAAAATAATTGTGAAATAGCTGGCGGTATAGCTTTACCAACGAATGTGCACCGAAGCATGCATGAATTGGATTTGTATGTATCGAATTCGTTCTAATGAAATTGGTGTTTTATGTCAACCGCTGCATAAATAAATATTTAAAAGTTGCAAACAATAAAGCCCCCACTTCGTTCCTTCCCATGCCACGACCCAAGAGACCTGAGTCCATTGTGTAGTAGAAGCATCATCCAATGTTTAACGACATCTTATAAGACTTCTTATGGCTCCCGTTGATGTCGCTCTCCTGTCTCCAGGCTTTGGACTGGCACTACCAGAGTACGGGTAATGTCGGAGTTCCATTGTGACTAAAATAGATCCTATTATTATTATTC
>JACEVL010004035.1:0-11125 GCA_020284085.1 Aporrectodea caliginosa
TAATGGCAATTCCGAAGCACCTACTGATCAGACGAGCAATTCAACATGAGCAATTGGGGGTTGAATTAAGTGGAGAATGGCCTGTTCCACACAACAAAGCTGTAATCAGTCATCTTGAAGTGCTTTCTGTTGCAGAGCATCGTCGAAACTATCTTTCCTCCATCAATGCATTGAAAATTTCATTGCCATGGCAATTCCGAAGCACCTACTGATCAGACGATCACTTCAACATGCGCAATTGCGGCGGTATTAAGTGGAGAATGGCTTGTTACACAAAAGAAAGCTGTAATCAATCATGTTGAAGTGATTGCTATTAAATGGGAATCGTGGAAAATATCTTACCTCCAGCATTGCATTAAGAATTTCATTGCCATGGGAATTCCGAAGCACCTACTGATCAGACGATCACTTCAACATGCGCAATTGGGACGGTATTAAGTGGAGAATGGCTTGCTACACACAAGGAAGCTGTAATCAGTCATGTTGAAGTGATTGCTATTGAATGGAAATCGTCGAAACTATCAGCAATTCATTGAGAAATTCATTGCCATGGCAATTCCGAAGCACCTACTGACCGGACGATCACTTCAACGTGAGCAATTGGGGTGGTATTACGTGGAGAATGGCTTGTTACGCGCAAGAAAGCTGTAATCAGTCGTGTTGAAGTGATTGCTATGTACGCAGGAGCGTAGCCAGACTTAAATTCAAAGAGGAGGCAATTCCAGGAGTCATCCAGATGTTGTGGGGTTTGGTCAATCGAAGTTTCAGCATATAAAGAAAGCAAGAGGAGGCAACTGCCTCCTCATGCCTCCATGTTGCTACGCCTATGGGTCTGTTCCCTCATGCAAAGCTGTCTTGCTGGCTCTTCTCCTCATTCATTATCATAGGGCTTTGTGTACCCTGTATCTTCTCTGCACAGTCGTTTCTCCCTTAGGTCCTCGGCCCGTGGTTACTTGGTTGTCCCGCGGGTGCGTATACTTCTACGGCCCAGTCTAGGAGTTTCGCTATTGTTGGTCCCAATAGCTGGAACCAGTTACCTCAGTCCATCAGGAATACCTTTTTTCTATTTTCTTTTGAAACGCCAGCGCCTGAATACCTCTCTTTACCAGTGAAGACACTGGCCCGGGTCGGGAGCGCCTCTGTTTTGAGTGGCGCTATATAAATGCTCGATTACGATTACGATTACGATTACATCGTAGTTGAACCAGCGGCAAAGCAGCTCACTCGGAGAAATGGAACTAAATGATTAGCTACAAGATGCACGTGATCAACATCGGTGCTGTGATTGGATAGGACTACTGATTGTTAACGTCATCTTGTGCAACAAACGCTTTAATGATGACGTAAAATCCTTGGCCATTGCAAAGCAGACTTCAAAGCCAAGACGTGAAGTGAAGACAGGAGGTATATTTAATTTCAGATAATAATTATTCTGCTTTATATTTCTATGAGAGAATACGATAAGCACAGAACTGAGAGAACACTTTAAAACACAGAACTGAACATTAGCGTGCATAGCCTATTATTTTAAACTTAACTTTTTCGTTGGTTTTGGTCTTATGATTATTTAAAGTTGAAGGGGCCAGGGGGTTTTCAGGAAATCAACATGTGAAAAAGAAATCCACATCGAAATTCGACTTCAGCATGGCCAGCACGGAAGCAAAGCCAACCAACTTCAAAGCCAAGATGTGAAGTGAAGATATTACGAGGTATTTAAATTCAGGTTCTTTATAAAAGAACACTTTAAAAGACAGGACTGAACTTTATCAAAGATAGTACTGAACATTTACTTGCATATTTAAACTGAACTTTTAATTGGTTTGAACTTATGGCAATTTGAAGTTGACGAGGGGTGGGGGTTTTAGCAAATAAAATTAAATGAAAAGTCCAGATCGAAAGCCAACCGTAGTATGGCCAACATGAAAGCAAAGCAACGCCAACTTCAAATGCCAACTTCAACTTCAAGCGCCAACTTACGCCAACTTCAACTTCAAACGCCAACTTCAACTTCAAACGCCAACTTCAAACGCCAACGCCAACGCCAACTTCAACTTCCAACGCCAACGCCAACTTCAAACGCCAACTTCAACTTCAAACGCCAAACTTCAACTTCAAACGCCAACTTCAACTTCAAACGCCACTTCGCTCAATCTTCAAACGCCAACTTCAACTTCAAACGTCAACGCCAACTTCAAACGCCAACGTCAACGCCAACTTCAAACTAATTTGAAGCGCCAACTTCATCTTCAAATGCCAACGCCAACGGCAACTTCAAACCCAACGCCAACGCCAACTTCAACTTCAAACGCCAACTTCATCTTCCAACGCCAACTTCAAACGCCAACGCCAACTTCAACTTCAAAGCCAAGATGTGAAGCGAAGATACGAGGTACCATATTTAAATTCAGATTCTTTATTAGAGAACACTTTAAAAGACAGGACTGAACTTTATCAAAGATAGTACTTACTGAACATTTACTTGCATATTTAAACTGAACTCTTAATTGGTTTGAACTTATGGTAATTTGAAGTTGACGAGGGAGGGGGGTTTTAGCAAATAAAATTAAATGAAAAGTCCAGATCGAAAGTCAACCGTAGTATGGCCAACATGAAAGCAAAGCAACGCCAACTTCAAATGCCAACTTCAACTTCAAGCGCCAACGTCAACTTCAACTTCAAACGCCAACTTCAACTTCAAACGCCAACTTCAACTTCAAACGCCAACTTCAACTTCAAGCGCCAACGCCAACGCCAACGCCAACTTCAAACGCCAACGCCAACTTCAAACGCCATCTTCAACTTCAAACGACAACGCCAACGCCATCTTCAACTTCAACCGCCATCTTCAACTTCAAGCGCCAACGCCAACTTCAAACGCCAACGCCTACTTCAACTTCAAAGTCAAGATGTGAAGTGAAGACACGAGGTATTCTAAAGATTCTTCTACTTTATAGTACCTATAGGCCTGTGAGAGAACACTTTAAAACACAGAACTGAACATTAGCTCGTAGTATAATACATGTATATTATAAACTTAGCTTTTGTTTGAGAAAGGTGATAACCAAATGCATCACTGTTTCTCTTGTGTGTTAGTTTAGGCGCATTTGGGTAGTTCATTCATCTACAGCCATTTAATTTTGAGGCCATTTCATTTATTTTATATTTTATTTAGTTTTCAAGGGGTTGGGCTTGGTCTTCTATGTCCTTACAACCTGTCTACGCTTTGTGCTAAATGAGCTTTGCTTTTTCTCTGTTTCTTGCTTGTTTCACCACATGTGCTTCATATTGTTGTATTGTATTTAAGCATTTGTAAAGCGCCTCTAGTAGGGTGAACCGTGCAGAAGCGCTCCCAGTGCGCTATAGGTCCCGCGAGAAAAAGCAGGTTTTGAGAAAAGCGAAGGAAGAAGAGAGACTGCTAGATAGAATTGTAGAGCGAACAGAAGGAGAAAGCGCGTTCCAAAGAGAGGGACCAATTGAAGCAAAGCAACGAGATTGAGCCATAGCAGTTCTAGTACGTGGAACCAAGAGGTCAGTCAAGTCTATTGGAGGAACGAAGTGGACGGTGGGAGGAAGCTGAATGAGGCCGAAGTATTACGCCAACCAGATATTTCGGGGCAAGACCCTTCTGAGCCTTGAAGGTCAGAGTGAGGATTTTAAATTGTATGCGAGCAGCGAGAGGGAGCCAATGAAGTTCATCAAACATAAAGTTCGAGATGCGAGACTATCGGGGAAGGCGGGCTATCAGTCTATCAGCTGTGTTGAGCACCGACTGAAGAGGAGAGAGACGAACGTTAGGATGCTTTTCTTGTTTTACTTGTTCCGTATTGAGGGGCCTTTCTGCTTAGCATGTTGTCTGTTTCTGCCGTCCCTTCATTTCTCACCTTCAGTTTTGTCTTTCTTCCCATATCGATTTCCTTATATATGTCTTCGTTGCTGCTCGGATATTCTTCTTCTTTTGATGCTTTGCCTTGTTGCTGGTCAAGGAATCCAACATTGCGATTTATCTCCAGAGCCTAGTCTTTTGTGTTTTCTTGACCCCTGGTGTTCAATGTCATAACTACTGTCACTTTCGCTGTTTGTCTTTTGAACTATCAGAAAATTTCAAAATTCAAAATTAGAATTTCATGAAATTTGGAATTTGGGGTGCTTGCTCGGGGTGATTATGCTGAAATTAGTTGCTTCAAGGCTGTAGATGAATGAACTACGGAGACCTTTGCCAACACCTCCTCGTGGTGGTCTCTGGGCGTGCAGTTGGCTGTTGGCTAGCTGCATGGCGAAGATTGGCAGTAGTAGTAGTAGTAGTAGTAATAATAATAATAATAATAATAATAATAATAATAATAATAATAATAATAATAATAATAATAATAATAATAATAATAATAATAATAATAATAATAATACCTATATGCAACATGCTAAGCAGAAAGGCCCCTCAATACGGAACAAGTAATAATAATAAATTACCGATAATTCCTGTGGCCTGAGACTGAGCGACGAGGCGGTCAGGGTGGCGGTTGGACTGCGGTTGGGAGCTAACATATGCGAGCCTCACACGTGCGCTTGCGGTGCAGCAGTCACCGCTAGGGGCGAGCATGGTTTGTCCTGCTCTCTGGGCTTTGGCCGAGTTGCACGCCACGGGGCCATCAACGACCTGCCATGGTGTACCGTGCTTTATCGAAAGCATGGTTCCCAACAATCAAAGAACCGCAGGGGTTGTTCCGATCCGACAGAAAAAGACCGGATGGGATCACCCTCATCTCTTGGAAAGCCGGCAGAAGTCTGGTGTGGGACGCCACGGTTATAGACACTCTGGCACCGTCGTACCTTACGGCATCAGCAGCCAGAGCGGGGGCAGCGGCGATTCTGGCAGAGGACAGGAAGACACAGAAATATCACGCCTGTCTAGAAACACACGTTTTCATACCGCTAGCCCTGGAAACCCTGGGTCCCATCAAAACCGCTGGCCTCAATTTTATTGCTGACCTGGGTCGCCACCTCACGCTAACTACGGGTGAACCGAGAGAGACCAGCTACATTTTTCAGAGGATCTCGGTCACAGTACAACGCTTCAACGCCGTAGCATTTAGTGGCACATTTATCAAACCCACGCCCGACATGGATGAGGAGTAGCCGTTCCAGACACATTGCTTTTATAATTTCTAAGTCCCTGGGGGAATGAAGTACCTCAGGGCAAAAAAATAATAATAATAATGGCGCATTCTTTACATGGTCTGGAAGACTGCTCCATACAGTGGGTCCTGACCGTCCGGCGACAGAGAAGAAACATTTGCCAAACCTCGTAGAAGTCCGCGGGACCTGTAGCAGATTTTTTTATAAGGATCGTAGCCGACTTCTGTTCCGGTTGTCTGCTACCCGAATGCAGAAGTCTGAGATGTAGTCTGGCATACAGTCATTCAATGATTTGTAGGCTATCAAGCACAGCTTGTAGGTGATCCGCTGGGGAACACGCAGCAGGTTTGTAACATGATCAGATGGTGTCCGGCCGTATATGACACTTGCGGCAGAGTTAAGCACTGATTGTATCCGGTTTAGCTGACAAGTCGGCAAACCCGCCAGTAGGCTGTTGCAGTAGTCAACCCTGGATACAATGAAGCTGTTGACCAATATGACGGCGGTTGAGGTTGGAATGAATCTGCGGATGGTTTTAATTCGACGCAGTTAGTAGAAACAACCTCGAACGAGTTGACTCACATGGGCCGTCATGTGGACTCCAAGGTTGCGGATGGTGTCAGCTTGGTGGACTTCTGCATCACCAAGGGCGAAGGTACTGCCGTCAAGTAGATGTTGACGCCTGAGGTTGTGCACCATATCAACTCAGATTTAGATGGATTGAGTTAGAGACAGTGGGACGTCATTCACTCTGATATGCGCTCGATACACAGCAGGACTCTCTGTTTTAGCTGAGCTGTATGTGATGATTCACAGAAAAAGAAAAGCTGTGTATCGTCTGCTTAGCAGTAGTGGAGGAGGCCATGTACTTCTATAATTCTGTCCACATCGGCCGTATATAGAACAAAGAGGAGAGGGCCAAGCACTGATCCTTGTGGAACACCGCAGTTGACCAGCCTAGGTGACGTCTCTTTTCCTGCCAAATGGACGGATTGTGTGCTCCCTTTTATGTAGGATTCAAGGCAACTGAGTGCTCTGTCCTCGATTCCGAATGAGTGCGACAGTCGCTGAATTAAGATGTCGTGGTCGACTGTGTCGAATGCAGCCGACATATCAAGTAGTGACAGGAGCGCCAGTTGGCCTGAATCTATGGCAGTATACTATATTCCATTGGCTGAGCGCTCATTGTAACTTTGTTACTAAGCCAACTGGCGAACTGTATTTGTCACAGGATGAGTTTGGTCAAACTGTCATTATTATACTTTGTTGCTATTTAAATTGCATTGTTCATCCAGTGAATTAATGTAGCTTTCAGGTGGAAAATTCAGATTCCACTGGCAGAAATGTTGTTGATAATTTCATATGCCTACGTTTAATTTATTGTATGCTAAGAAGACAATGACTATGTTTTGGGTGTCTCGGCCATTCATAAGAGACTAAAATTTTATGCTTGCCAGTTTCCACATGGACCTTGCAAGAGTTCATACATGGAATGCAGTCTTTGTCTGTCAAAAGATTAGGTTGAGACACCAATGGATAGCGGGTTGGAGGTATGTCCCTAATGACGCTAGTAGGTAGGCCTACGCATGCCTAATTAGTGCAATTATTGCAGTGTTAGTTGTCTTCTCTCTCACTGTCGACGCTATCCAAGAAAAACTCGCACTTTCTTGCTATAGGTCGTGTGAGTCTACACTCCATTGGCCTATTTATTTATAAGCATCACACGTGTTTGTCGTGTGCGAAATAGGCCAATAATGGAGTTCTTCGGCAACCTGCAGAACCTACATTTTAGATTGCATGATTGTTACTATAATTAAGTGACTAAGTTTTTCACAGACATTCATAAAGAAACGATACAAAATCGTTGAGGCAAAGATTGTTTCTTGTGTTGACGAGGCTGTTTATATCAGCTTCGTGATTTGAATAATCTTCTTTTCTCACTTCTGTGGTTCAGTAGCAGCGCTGCCTATTATGCCTAATTCCTAATCTACTGTGGGCCTATGCATGCATTTAAAGATCACGAGTAAGATCAGTTGTTAGGGCCATTACGAAGTCTAGCTGCCTGTATGTGTCTGTCTATGTATCTGTCTGTCTGTCTGTCTGTCTATCTGTCTGTCTGTCTCTATGTATGTATGTCAGTCTGTCTGTCTGCCAGTCTAGTCTGTCTGTCTGACTCTATGTCTGTCTGTCTGTCAGTCAGTCTGTCTGTCAGTTGGTCTGTCTGTCTGTCTCACACGCGCATTCCTTTTCTGGTCGACCTAATGTCACATCATAAATCAATAGGCAACGTATATATATCGTAGTGAGAACGTGAGGTGGCGACTACTATCGACACTTTCATGCAGGCAAAAAATTGTCATTTGCGGAATAATTCTCGTCTGTTTGAACGTCGGCCATGTCTGAGTCCTGTAGTGGCGTTGACTGTTAGAAACGGGAAGATACCCCACCCTATTGTTAAGAACAATGTTGAGATCGATGCCACTGCACTCTGGTCGCTAGGCCTATAGTTACTGTAGCTATGGATCTCAGCTAACCAATTAATTGTAAAATGAGCAGTCGAGCGAGGTCAATCGCAGGTCATACGGTCTCAACAGAAAAACGTGCAGGCCCTACATTTACATTTTTGCATGTCTCTGTGAGCTGATATACAGGTCTACTGATTTGAGTATTGGCGATAATATGAGATAGCATTCTTCATTTAGCATTCTACATCGCAGCTGTTAGGTTAGTTGCTGTTTAACGGCTCTGTGTCATAACAAAGATGATTAGCGTCGCCCTCCTCCTTTATCCAGGTTGGGACTGACACTGCCAGAGTACGAGCAGTGGCGGAGTTCATTGCAACTGTGAAAGGTGCGTCTATATGACAGAGCCGTTTTAAAGAGTTTGGGGGCCCTAGGCACAACCCCTAACCTAAAACGTAATCCGCCTCAATCTCTCAGTCTCAGATTATATTGCATTAATGCATTGCATGTACATATGTGGCATTTTATTAAATTTATTGATATAGGTCTAGTACTAAACTGCTAACACCGTGGGCGTCGGCAGGAATTTTTAGAGGAGAAATATTTTTAAGGAGGAAAAGTATTGAATTGTTGGCACGGAGGATTAACAAGGGTGCCGAAAGCAACCTATCACGTCACCCTCAGTGCTCACTCCTGCTACTAAGAGTCTGGCGCGAATCCCAACAGCCGTCAGCGCTTTTGAAAGCATTGGACATGATATGGGTCCTGTTTTTAGCGTTCTGGGATCCGCTTTCAGCTATATCTAAGGGTTTATTTCAGAAACAAAACTGTTAAAAGTTTCAATGCTTTTATATATTATTTCTAATTTTCCAGGTTTATTTTGACTAGTTTGGATAAAAAAAATAAAACTGTGGAAATATCATAGCCATTCACTATTAAAAACTAAGTTCATAATTAATTTTTTTAAATATTTGCAAAATCCAGGGGGCAAATGCTCCCCTTGCCCCTCCGGACGCCCATGGCTAACACAGCAATCTTTGTACTACAAGTGTAAAATAGAAATTTAGGTTCAAGGCTATGAAAATGAAATGGAAACGATGGGATTTCAAGGTAATTCGATTAAAATATCGTGATATTTTATCTAATTCTGGTTCATGTTGCTTTGCTTTATCAGTGTATACTTTTGTAAAGCGATTCCCGCACACTTTAAATTTTCGCAGTTTTTCAAGAAAAACCATGATGGTTAGTCCAGTTGTTTTTTAAGACAAAATTATCGACTTTCTCCAAACCGAATAATTTTACTTCCAGCTTCTTCGTGGCCCTATAGGCATCACAATTCTGCATAGATATCTTCATTCGATGGAAGAATAGGAGAGATATGTGAATATTTATCCTGTTTTTCCAGGTCGATTCAAGGCTTTGAAAATTAAATGGAAACGATGGGATTTCAAGGTAATTCGATTGAAATATCGTGATATTTTATCTAATTATGGTTCATGTTGCTTTGCTTTATCAGTATATACTTTTGTTAAGCGATTCCCGCACACTTTAAATTTTCGCAGTTTTTCAAGAAAAACCATGATGGTTAGTCCAGTTGTTTTTTAAGACAAAATTATCGACTTTCTCCAAACCGAATAATTTTACTTCCAGCTTCTTCGTGGCCCTATAGGCATCACAATTCTGCATAGATATCTTCATTCCATGGAAGAATAGCAGAGATATGTGAATATTTATCCTGCTTTCCAGGTCGATTCAAGGCTTTGAAAATTAAATGGAAACGATGGGATTTCAAGGTAATTCGATAGAAATATCGTGATATTTTATCTAATTATGGTTCATGTTGCTTTGCTTTATCAGTGTATACTTTTGTTAAGCGATTCCCGCACACTTTAAATTTTCGCAGTTTTTCAAGAAAAACCATGATGGTTAGTCCAGTTGTTTTTTAAGACAAAATTATCGACTTTCTCCAAACCGAATAATTTTACTTCCAGCTTCTTCGTGGCCCTATAGGCATCACAATTCTGCATAGATATCTTCATTCCATGGAAGAATAGCAGAGATATGTGAATATTTATCCTGTTTTTCCAGGTCGATTCAAGGCTTTGAAAATGAAATGGAAACGATGGGATTTCAAGGTAATTCGATTGAAATATCGTGATATTTTATCTAATTATGGTTCATGTTGCTTTGCTTTATCAGTATATACTTCTGTTAAGCGATTCCCGCACACTTTAAATTTTCGCAGTTTTTCAAGAAAAACCATGATGGTTAGTCCAGTTGTTTTTTAAGACAAAATTATCGACTTTCTCCAAACCGAATAATTTTACTTCCAGCTTCTTCGTGGCCCTATAGGCATCACAATTCTGCATAGATATCTTCATTCCATGGAAGAATAGCAGAGATATGTGAATATTTATCCTGTTTTTCCAGGTCGATTCAAGGCTTTGAAAATTAAATGGAAACGATGGGATTTCAAGGTAATTCGATTAAAATATCGTGATATTTTATCTAATTCTGGTTCATGTTGCTTTGCTTTATCAGTATATACTTCTGTAAAGCGATTCCCGCACACTTTAAATTTTCGCAGTTTTTCAAGAAAAACCATGATGGTTAGTCCAGTTGTTTTTTAAGACAAAATTATCGACTTTCTCCAAACCGAATAATTTTACTTCCAGCTTCTTCGTGGCCCTATAGGCATCACAATTCTGCATAGATATCCTCATTCGATGGAAGAATAGCAGAGATATGTGAATATTTATCCTGTTTTTCCAGGTCGATTCAAGGCTTTGAAAATTAAATGGAAACGATGGGATTTCAAGGTAATTCGATTGAAATATCGTGATATTTTATCTAATTATGGTTCATGTTGCTTTGCTTTATCAGTGTATACTTTTGTTAAGCGATTCCCGCACACTTTAAATTTTCGCAGTTTTTCAAGAAAAACCATGATGGTTAGTCCAGTTGTTTTTTAAGACAAAATTATCGACTTTCTCCAAACCGAATAATTTTACTTCCAGCTTCTTCGTGGCCCTATAGGCATCACAATTCTGCATAGATATCTTCATTCCATGGAAGAATAGCAGAGATATGTGAATATTTATCCTGTTTTTCCAGGTCGATTCAAGGCTTTGAAAATTAAATGGAAACGATGGGATTTCAAGGTAATTCGATAGAAATATCGTGATATTTTATCTAATTATGGTTCATGTTGCTTTGCTTTATCAGTGTATACTTCTGTAAAGCGATTCCCGCACACTTTAAATTTTCGCAGTTTTTCAAGAAAAACCATGATGGTTAGTCCAGTTGTTTTTTAAGACAAAATTATCGACTTTCTCCAAACCGAATAATTTTACTTCCAGCTTCTTCGTGGCCCTATAGGCATCACAATTCTGCATAGATATCTTTATTCCATGGAAGAATAGCAGAGATATGTGAATATTTATCCTGTTTTTCCAGGTCGATTCAAGGCTTTGAAAATGAAATGGAAACGATGGGATTTCAAGGTAACTCGATTGAAATATCGTGATATT
>JACEVL010004036.1:0-12032 GCA_020284085.1 Aporrectodea caliginosa
TCTCAAATTTTAAATTTGCAAACGCTAAGTTTTGAAAACTCAGCTTGCTTTAAAAGCGAAAAGCCTACCGTGTGCTTTGCAAGGATGAATATCAACAGCTCTCTGTCGTCTTTCTAAATTACATTTGACTCAGCCTCCTCATGTCTAGAGAAAAAAGCGAGCTCTGTGACTCTTTCTGCTTCGTAGCCGCTCTCTGCCTCTCTGCTTCTTAGCCTCGCTGCCAACCTCTCTACAATGAGAAATGCCTAGTCTTCTAAAATGAGAGTCAACTCAGCCTCAGCCTCCCCATGGGTAGAAAGTGCTTCCTAGCCTCTTTGAAAAAAACCACATGTTCACTCTGTCTCTTAGAAGGATGTCATTTTAACGCTCAATTCAGCTTCATTTCAATTTAGAAAACTTCATACCAACCGAGTCAGCTTTGCTGTGTATGTGTCAGTGTTTTTGGTTTCGAAAATCTTACAATGGGGTAATTGCTATGCAGCTCGTGTAAACGTGCACTAGCGAGCTCTTGAAACACACCTCCATATAACGTTGTTAATCCTAGGTTCGTGTAAATGCCCATCTTAACTCACCAAATTCTCTAGAAAATTATAAGTCTGATTCATAAACTGGATGTGTGTGAACTCACTAAACATGACTTTACGTGGTAAAGTTTGTATCCACGCACCAAAACATATCAACTACTAAATTAAAGAGCCCCTTATTCGATAATTTTATAATTCACTGGCTTGTACTGTCATTGTTTGCATGTATAAACGCCTAATGTAGTGGCATACGCAGCTTGATTGTACTAAGAAACATTGCAAAAATGGCGCCTTGCAATGCTTGAGCAAAGATGGATGATGTGTATTGGCGCTAGATGAATGCTAGGGAGTAAAAATTGAGTGCTTGTCTATGTGAAACGATGGTATTGCTTGAACGAATTGTCAGCGTGTGCGTATAAAAATTAGCAGGGTGCCTAGGTGTGAAAGGCCCAAAACAATATGCATGTTGATTGCGTGTATTACAAAAATCTCTCAATTTGTGTTTAGGGAATATTCAAAGCCCTTGTAGCGCCAATGGAGGGGTCTAAATTTGATGTAGGCAGCTGCTGTGGCTCACACCCAAAGGGGTCTAAATTTGATGTAGGCACCTGCAGTGGCTCACACCCAAAAATAATTGCCACTTTGGAAGGGGAGGGGTAGGCACACGTACGCCCCACCCATGAAGGGTAACCCTTGGCCAAATTTAATTGCGCTCTGTTTTGCCCGGTGTAGTCGTTTGACCTTTGACTTGTACTTGACATACATTATGCTTATACTGGTAGCTAATTATAGAATTAAGCCAGAACTGTCAGTGTAAAATTAAGCCAGAACTGTCACTATGGTGCAAATTAAGCCAGCTCTGTCTATTAGATTACTACTGTCTAATAATATTGGATGTTGGAAGATTAGAATAAGGCAATGTTTAGATAACATTAGAACTATATCATATTCATGTTATACATATTGGAAGTTCCATAGTGTAGTGGTAACATCACTGGCGTGAAGAGCAGTATAGGCCTACGTAGGTAGCGGGATCGCTTTCCGCAGGGCCGCTAGCTATAGCTAGTCCCCGCAACCCTCCCAAAGTTCCAATCAGCCTATCATTCGCGAGATGGCGCGTTGGTAAAATGAGAATTAATACGTGATGGGCGCCTTGCATAGCTGTCGTATAGAGTTAAATTCTACTCCTGTAATAACTTGTGATTACCCGTTCATACTGATTTGTAGCCTACCGTAGTCATCCTGCGTAATTGTCAGTTTGAAAATATTAAAATATATTTTTTATAAATATAAATATAGATTTATTCATATACATCATCAAAAGATGGCACATCTAATCAAGTCGAAATCTAGTCTGATCGGGTCGATTTGCAGAACGTCAGTCATTTAGCAGATATATTGGAAGGAAGGAAAGTAGGAAAGATGAAATAGGAACCAAAGAAGAATGAAACAAGGCAGGATGAAATGGTCGGGATGAATAACTGAGCAACGGGGAAAGATTTTCAGTAGGCCTACACAGTGCTTTTTTCTAGAAAAAAAGGTTCCGGAACTCGACAAATACAGAACAATTATGGAAGAATATTTTATGCTAATATTTCTACTTCCTACAAACCAGTATCAATAAACACTGAAATCACTGAAATTAAATTAAAGTATTTAAATAATTTAAAATAATTTTTCATTAAAAATTTAAAAATAACTAAATAATTGTCTAATAGTTGAAAAAAGGTCCCGGAACGCCGCTCCGGAGCGCGCCAGCTGAAAAAAGCACTGCATTTTCCAATCGCTTCTCCAATCATTTTCCCAATCGTTTCACCAATCATTTCTCCAATCAATTCCCAATCGTTTCTCTAATCATTTTCCAATCATTTCTCCAATCATTTCCCAATCATTTCTCCAATCAGTTCCCAATCGTTTCTCCAATCATTTCCCAATCGTTTCTCCAATCATTTCCCAATAGTTTCTCCAATCATTTCACCAACCAATCGTTTCCCATTCGTTTCTCTAATCATTTTCCAATCATATCTCCAATCATTTCCGAATCATTTCCCCAATCATTTAACAATCGTTTCTCCAATCATTTCCCAATCGTTTCTCCAATCATTTCTCCAAACATTTCTCCAATCATTTCTCCAATCATTTCCCAAATGTATCTCCAATCATTTCCCAATCGTTTATCCAATCATTCCCAATCATTTCTCCAATCATTTCCCAATCGTTTCTCCAATCATTTCCCAATCGTTTCTCAAATCATTTCTCCAATCAATTCCCAATCGTTTCTCCAATCATTTCTCCAATCATTTTTCAATCGTTTCTCCAATCATTTCTCAATCGTTTCTCCAATCATTTCTCCAATCGTTTCTCAATCATTTCTCCAATCATTTCTCCAATCGTTTCTCCAATCATTTTCCAATCGTTTCTCCAATCATTTTCCAATCATTTCTCCAATCATATCTCTAATCATTTTCCAATCATTTCTCCAATCATTTTCTATCATTTCTCCAATCATTTCTCCAATCATTTTTCAATCGTTTCTCCAATCATTTCTCAATCGTTTCTCCAATCATTTTCCCAATCGTTTCTCCAATCATTTCCCAATCGTTTCTCCAATCATTTCCCAATCGTTTCTCCAATCATTTCTCCAATCATTTTTCAATCGTTTCTCCAATCATTTCTCAATAGTTTCTCCAATCATTTGTCCAATAATTTTTCAATAGTTTCTCCAATCGTTTCTCCAATCGTTTCTCCAATCATTTCCCAATCGTTTCTCCAATCATTTTTACCAATCATTTCTCCAATCGTTTCTCCAATCATTTTTCCAATCGTTTCTCAATCAATTCCCAATCGTTTCTCCAATCATTTTCAATCGTTTTCTCCAATCATTTCCCAATCGTTTCTCCAATCGTTTCTCCAATCATTTTTCAATCGTTTCTCCAATCGTTTCTCCAATCGTTTCTTCAATTCCCAATCGTTTCTCTAATCATTTTCCAATCATTTCTCCAATCATTTCCCAATCGTTTCTCCAATCATTTTCGTTTCTCCAATCATTTCTCCAATCATTTCAATCGTTTCTCCAATTTCTCCAATCGTTTCTCCAATCAATCAATTTCTCCAATCATTTTCCAATCATTTCTCCAATCATTTCATTTCTCCAATCATTTCTCCAATCATTTTCCAATCGTTTCTCCAATCATTTCCCAATCGTTTCTCCAATCATTTCCCAATCGTTTCTCCAATCATTTCCCAATTTCTCCAATCCCAATCGTTTCTCCAATCATTTCTCCATCATTTTCAATCGTTTCTCCAATCATTTCTCCAATCGTTTCTCCAATCATTTCTCCAAATCAATTTCTCCAATCGTTTCTCCAATCGTTTCTCCAATCATTTCTCCAATCGTTTCTCCAATCATTTCTCAATCATTTCTCCAATCGTTTTCCAATCCAATCCTTTCTCCAATCATTTCCCAATCGTTTCTCCAATCATTTCTCCAATCATTTTTCCAATCGTTTCTCCAATCATTTTCCAATCGTTTCTCCAATCATTTTCGTTTCTCCAATCATTTCTCCAATCATTTCCCAATCGTTTCTCCAATCATTTCCCAATCGTTTCTCCAATCATTTCCCAATCATTTCCCAATCGTTTCTCCAATCATTTCCCAATCGTTTCTCCAATCATTTCCCAATCGTTTCTCCAATCATTTCTCCAATCATTTCGCAATCGTTTCTCCAATCATTTCCCAATCGTTTCTCCAATCGTTTCTCCAATCATTTCCCAATCATTTCTCCAATCGTTTCTCCAATCATTTTCCAATTATTTCTCCAATCAATCATTTCTCCAATCATTTCACCAATCATTTTTTCAATCATTTCCAATCATTTCTCAATCGTTTTCCAATCATTTCTCTATCGTTTCTCCAATCATTTTCAATCGTTTTTCCAATCATTTCCCAATCGTTTCTCCAATCATTTCCCAATCGTTTCTCCAATCATTTCCCAATCGTTTCTCCAATCATTTCCCAATCGTTTCTCCAATCATTTCTCAATTGTTTTCTCCAATCATTTCTCAATCGTTTCTCCAATCATTTCTCAATCGTTTCTCAATCATTTCCCAATCATTTTCATTTCACAATCATTTCTCCAATCATTTCTCCAATAATTTCCCAATCGTTTCTCCAATCATTTCTCAATCGTTTCTCCAATCATTTCTCAATCGTTTCTCCAATCATTTCTCCAATCGTTTCTCCAATCGTTTCTCCAATAATTTTACAACCGTTTCTCCAATCATTTCCCAATCGTTTCTCCAATCATTTCTTCAATCAATTCCCAATCGTTTCTCTAATCATTTTCCAATAATTTCTCCAATCATTTCGCAATCATTTCTCAATCGTTTTTCCAATCATTTCTCCAGTCATTTTTCAATCGTTTCTCCAATCGTTTCTTCAATCATCTCTCCAATCATTTCCCAATCGTTTCTCCAATCATTTCCCAATCATTTCTCCAATCGTTTCTCCAATCATTTTCCAACCGTTTTCCAATCATTTCTTAATCGTTTCTCCAATCATTTCTCCAATCATTTCCCAATCATTTCTCCAATCATTTCTCCAATCATTTCCCAATCGTTTCTCCAATCATTTCCCAATCGTTTCTCCAATCATTTCCAATCATTTCCCAATCGTTTCTCCAATCATTTCCCAATCGTTTTCCAATCATTTCCCAATCGTTTCTCCAATCATTTCTCCAATCATTTTCCAATCGTTTTCCAATCATTTCCCTATCATTTCTCCAATCATTTCCCAATCGTTTCTCCAATCATTTCTCCAATCATTTCTCCAATCGTTTCTCCAATCATTTCCCAATCATTTCTCCAATCATTTCCCAATCATTTCTCCAATCGTTTCTCCAATCATTTTCCAACCGTTTCTCCAATCATTTCTTAATCGTTTCTCCGATCATTTCTCCGATCATTTCCCATTTCTCCAATCATTTCTCCAATCATTTCCCAATCGTTTCTCCAATCATTTCCCAATCATTTCTCCAATCGTTTCTCCAATCATTTTCCAACCTTTCTCCAATCATTTCCCAATCGTTTCCCCAATCATTTCTCCAATCATTTTTCAATCGTTTCTCCAATCATTTTCCAACCGTTTCTCCAATCATTTCCCAATCGTTTATCCAATCATTTCTCCAATCATTTCCCAATCGTTTCTCCAATCATTTTCCAACCGTTTCTCCAATCATTTCCCAATCATTTCCCAATCGTTTCTCCAATCATTTCCCAATCGTTTCTCCAATCATTTCCCAATCGTTTCTCCAATCATTTCTCCAATCATTTTCGCAATCGTTTCTCCAATCATTTCCCAATCGTTTCTCCAATCGTTTCCCCAATCATTTCCCAATCGTTTCTCCAATCATTTCCCAATCGTTTCTCCAATCATTTCCCAATTGTTTCTCCAATCATTTCCCAATCATTTCTCCAATCGTTTCTCTAATCATTTTCCAATAATTTCTCCAATCATTTCCTTATCATTTCTCCAATCATTTCTCCAATCATTTTTTCAATCGTTTCTCCAATCATTTCTCAATCGTTTCTCCAATCATTTCTCTATCGTTTCTCCAATCATTTCTCAATCGTTTCTCCAATCATTTCCCAATCGTTTCTCCAATCATTTCCCAATCGTTTCTCCAATCATTTCCCAATCGTTTCTCCAATCATTTCTCAATCGTTTCTCCAATCATTTCTCAATCGTTTCTCCAATCATTTCTCAATCGTTTCTCCAATCATTTCCCAATCGTTTCTCCAATCATTTCCCAATCGTTTCTCCAGTCATTTCCCAATCGTTTCTCAAATCATTTCCCAATCGTTTCTACAATCATTTCCCAATCATTTCCCTATCATTTCTCCAATCATTTCTCCAATCATTTCCCAACTGTTTCTCCAATCATTTCTCAATCGTTTCTCCAATCATTTCTCAATCGTTTCTCCAATCATTTCTCCAATCGTTTCTCCAATCGTTCCTCCAATAATTATACAACCGTTTCTCCAATCATTTCCCAATCATTGCTCCAATCATTTCTCCAATCAATTCCCAATCGTTTCTCAAATCATTTCCCAATCGTTTCTCCAATCATTTCTCAATCATTTCTCCAATCGTTTCTCCAATCATTTTCCAATTATTTCTCCAATCATTTCCTTATCATTTCTCCAATCATTTCACCAATCATTTTTTCAATCGCTTCTCCAATCATTTCTCAATCGTTTCTCCAATCATTTCTCTATCGTTTCTCCAATCATTTCTCAATCGTTTTTCCAATCATTTCCCAATCGTTTCTCCAATCATTTCCCAATCGTTTCTCCAATCATTTCCCAATCGTTTCTCCAATCATTTCTCAATTGGTTCTCCAATCATTTCTCAATCGTTTCTCCAATAATTTCTCAATCGTTTCTCAAATCATTTCCCAATCGTTTCTACAATCATTTCCCAATCATTTCACTATCATTTCTCCAATCATTTCTCCAATCATTTCCCAACCGTTTCTCCAATCATTTCTCAATCGTTTCTCCAATCTTTTTCTCAATCGTTTCTCCAATCATTTCTCCAATCGTTTCTCCAATCGTTTCTCCAATAATTTTACAACCGTTTCTCCAATCATTTCCCAATCGCTTCTCCAATCATTTCTTCAATCAATTCCCAATCGTTTCTCTAATCATTTTCCAATAATTTCTCCAATCATTTCGCTATCATTTCTCAATCGTTTTTCCAATCATTTCTCCAGTCATTTTTCAATCGTTTCTCCAATCGTTTCTTCAATCGTCTCTCCAACCATTTCCCAATCGTTTCTCCAATCATTTCCCAATCATTTCTCCAATCGTTTCTCCAATCATTTTCCAACCGTTTGTCCAATCATTTCTTAATCGTTTCTCCGATCATTTCTCCGATCATTTCCCAATCGCTTCTCCAATCATTTCTCCAATCATTTCCCAATCGTTTCTCCAATCATTTCCCAATCGTTTCTCCAATCGTTTCTACAATCATTTCCCAATCGTTTCTCCAATCATTTCCCAATCGTTTCTCCAATCATTTCCCAATCGTTTCTCCAATCATTTCCCAATCATTTCTCCAATCGTTTTTCCAATCATTTCCCTATCATTTCTCCAATCATTTCCCAATCGTTTCTCCAATCATTTCTCCAATCATTTCTCCAATCGTTTCTCCAATCATTTTCCTATCATTTCTCCAATCATTTCCCAATCATTTCTCCAATCGTTTCTCCAATCATTTTCCAACCGTTTCTCCAATCATTTCTTAATCGTTTCTCCGATCATTTCTCCGATCATTTCCCAATCGCTTCTCCAATCATTTCTCCAATCATTTCCCAATCGTTTCTCCAATCATTTCCCAATCATTTCTCCAATCGTTTCTCCAATCATTTTCCAACCTTTCTCCAATCATTTCCCAATCGTTTCCCCAATCATTTCTCCAATCATTTTTCAATCGTTTCTCCAATCATTTTCCAACCGTTTCTCCAATCATTTCCCAATCGTTTATCCAATCATTTCTCCAATCATTTCCCAATCGTTTCTCCAATCATTTTCCAACCGTTTCTCCAATCATTTCCCAATCATTTCCCAATCGTTTCTCCAATCATTTCCCAATCGTTTCTCCAATCATTTCCCAATCGTTTCTCCAATCATTTCTCCAATCATTTCGCAATCGTTTCTCCAATCATTTCCCAATCGTTTCTCCTATCGTTTCCCCAATCATTTCCCAATCGTTTCTCCAATCATTTCCCAATCGTTTCTCCAATCATTTCCCAATTGTTTCTCCAATCATTTCCCAATCATTTCTCCAATCGTTTCTCTAATCATTTTCCAATAATTTCTCCAATCATTTCCTTATCATTTCTCCAATCATTTCTCCAATCATTTTTTCAATCGCTTCTCCAATCATTTCTCAATCGTTTCTCCAATCATTTCTCTATCGTTTCTCCAATCATTTCTCAATCGTTTCTCCAATCATTTCCCAATCGTTTCTCCAATCATTTCCCAATCGTTTCTCCAATCATTTCCCAATCGTTTCTCCAATCATTTCTCAATCGTTTCTCCAATCATTTCTCAATCGTTTCTCCAATCATTTCTCAATCGTTTCTCCAATCATTTCCCAATCGTTTCTCCAATCATTTCCCAATCGTTTCTCCAGTCATTTCCCAATCGTTTCTCAAATCATTTCCCAATCGTTTCTACAATCATTTCCCAATCATTTCCCTATCATTTCTCCAATCATTTCTCCAATCATTTCCCAACCGTTTCTCCAATCATTTCTCAATCGTTTCTCCAATCATTTCTCAATCGTTTCTCCAATCATTTCTCCAATAGTTTCTCCAATCGTTCCTCCAATAATTATACAACCGTTTCTCCAATCATTTCCCAATCGCTGCTCCAATCATTTCTCCAATCAATTCCCAATCGTTTCTCAAATCATTTCCCAATCGTTTCTCCAATCATTTCTCAATCATTTCTCCAATCATTTCCAAATCATTTCTCCAATCATTTGCCAATCGTTTCTCCAATCCTTTCTCAAATCATTTCCCAATCGTATCTTCAATCATTTCCCAATCGTTTCTCCAATCAGTTCTCCAATCATTGCCCAATCATTTCTGCAATCATTTCCTAATCATTTGCCAATCGTTTCTCTAATAATCTCTCCAAACATTTCCCAATCATTTCTGCAATCATTTCCCCAGTGTTTTTTTTCTAAAAAAAGTTCCGGAACTCGACAAATACAGAACAATTATGGAAGAATATTTTATGATAATAGCCTATTTCTACTTCCTATACACCAGTATCAATAAACACTGAAATCACTTAAATTAAATTTAAGTATTTAAATAATTTAAAATAATTTTTCATTAAAAATTTAAAATTAACTAAATAATTGTTTAATAGCTGAGAAAGGTCCCGGAACGCCGCTCCGGACCGCTCCGGCTGAGAAAAAGCAATGGGCCTACAAAGCTACAGAGAATTTGCGTGTTCATCTAAGAAGACATCCCTGCAATGTTCAATGAAAGACTGATTGGCAAAATTAGTCGCTGATTCAGGACTTCCAGCGTTTAATGCAGACTTAGGAAGATGACGGGTTTTCTAAACTAGACGATCCACGGGGTCAATATAGGGCCGCAATTAATGCTTCTGGAATTCGATTGACATGTTGCGCTGTATAAATAGAAAAATTCGCATCATTCATGTATGACGTGTAGTCCTATTCTCTGCCTTTCCTCTGTCCGTCTCTCTCGCTCTCTGTGTCTGTCTCTGTCTGTCTCTCTTTCTGTGCGTGTGTATAGGTCTGTGTAGCTGTCTGCCTCTATCTTTCTGTAGCCTAGGGGGCCTATATGTACTTTGTCTGTTGGCCGGCCTGCTACTCTGTTCTGTCTGTCTGTCTGTCTGTCTGTCTGTCTGTTTCTGTCCCTGCCTGCCTATCTTCGCAGTTCGCATGTCTCTGTCGCTGACGCCTTAATGTGCAGCAAAGTTCGACCGTACGTACGGAACGTACGCTATTTTTTCTGCTGAAATGCGTACCGTACGCGTACGCTATTTTTGGCTAAATTAATAAATAGCGTACGCTAATTTTTATATTTTTTTATTATAGAATTAACAAGGAATAACAAAATTACAAATTAAAGAATGGAAAATTATACAAAATAAAAACAAAATAATAATTTACCTCTTCGCTGAAACGGAACTACAAATAAGAACTGTAAAGTGACGTAATAACGACGAAAAAAAAACGACGAGAAAATGAGGAGACAAAATGTGACGTCACGAGAAGCAACTAATATTAAAGGCTGCTCATACGTACGGAATACGAACGTACCGTACGCGTACGCTATTATTTTTAGTAAATTACGTACCGTACGCGTACGCTATTTTCTGCTGTAACGTACGGTCGAACTTTGATGTGCAGAGCTTGCACATAGCAGCGAGGAATCGACACATCTTGGGTGTCATAACATCATCAGCAGCAGCAGACGGCAGAAGGATGCTGAGGTATCATCTTCTTCGGGTGCTAATTCTGATGCTCTTATCACCTCTCTCTCTCGTTTTCTGTGATTGGTTCAGAGACAATAGAGAGGACGGTAAGAAACAACAATTAGCGAGTCTTAAAGGAATTAGCGTAATGTAAGCGGTGGATTGAACTTCGAGTGTATATTTCGGGTGTAATTTTAACAAAATTCCCTTAGGAGCATCTTTAGAGTCAAACGAGTATGCAAACTGTCATGTCTGCATTTCAGATGCATATAAATGCTACTTACTTGCTTACTTTATGCGGTATACAGTATACATACAAAATGATGCATTGTGTTGCCTTCATTTCCCTTCCCCTAACACACTTAACGTAATTTCTTTACATTACCAAAATAATTTTCCTTACAAATGTAACTCCGCCACTGTCCGTGCTCTGGCAGTGCCGGTCCCAAGCACGACTTAAGGAGGGCGACGCTAATCATCTTTGTTGCAACACAGCGTCGTTAAACAAAAACTATAATCAAACCTTACAATTACAAAATAATGTTCTCTTACCTTACTTTACCCTACGATGCGGTTGATGCAATAATATTAGAGTCGACCGGTTGTAAGTCATTGTAGCCAGAGGCGAAAATCTATGCACAACTTGTTTGCCAGATTCTACGAGGGCCGGATTTTTTGGGGGACAGAAGGGCTTATAAGTCAAAACTTCTCCCCCTCTGCCCCCATGATTTACGCCACTGAGTGTAGCCTACATGTATGCATGTAACACAGAAACTGGTACTACGATATAACGTCAAAAGCAGTCGTGTCAAGTAGCTTCTATAGAAATGCCGGTCGACATTAAAATAATTATTATCTCATGGCAAATGGAGAGAGAGAACAAACACTCTTCGACGAGTGCAAATAAGACAGAGTGGATGAGGCGAGAACAGAGTCAGGATCAACTCTCTTTGTTCGGAGGATCGTCCTTCAACGCACACTTTTAAGCCAGGCGTAATCGTAATCGTAATCTCCGGATATTTTAGCGCCCATTGAGTATTTGTAGTATTTTTGTACCCTATACACACTTAGAAATAAGCTTACCAGACGTTACCACATGACAAGTCATGTTATTTTATGGCAAGCCAGCCTACTTCAGCAGTCTCAAGCAACTTCACCTTACTCCAAGCTGTTAGGTTGGGTGGATACACTGGATAGGTTACCTAAAAGCACGCCAGAATAATAACTACGCGCATTGGATAAGATCTGACACAGATGGATGGATGGATAGATCCATATATAGATAGATAGATAGATAGATGGATGGATGGATGGATGGATGGATGGATGGATGGATGGGTGGGTGGGTGGGTGGGTGGGTGGGTGGGTGGGTGGGTGGGTGGATGGATGGATGGATGGATGTATTGATGGATGGATGGATGGATGGATGGATAATGGATGAATGGATGGGTGGACAGACGGATGGACGGCCGGACGGACGGACGC
>JACEVL010004037.1:0-11244 GCA_020284085.1 Aporrectodea caliginosa
AAACTGCTCCGGTCAACCCTACTGCTCCTCAGTCAATACCAGCGAACATATTTGCCCCGCTGAATTTTCGTTCTGTGAATGTTCATGGTAGAATTCCCTGAAAGCACCTTTTAGTCTACCGGACGGTACTAATTGACGTAAGCTTTTCAGTACCGTACTTGTGACTGCTTGAATAGCTGCGTGTATGCTGCACCAAGGCCGTGTAAAGCCGTCGACTTTGCATAGACAAAGCCTTGCCATTAGTGCATCAATAATGCTTCATCGCTTAAGTAGTAAATTGAACGATTGCGTCAGCTACGGCGAAACTATGATTAATCGACTGTGTCAAAAGTTGCAGAAAGACCAAGTTAACCGAGAGCAGACACTTTCCTGTTGTTCATTTAGCTAATTATGAGACTGTGAACGGAAAGTAGTACAGTTTCAGTGTATTGGTATTTTACGATGAGCAGATCAAAATTATTATTATGGAGTATTTATATAGCGCCCCTTCAAGGTAATCTACTCAGAAGCGCGCAAAATGAAGATACAGTTTAAGCCTAGCCTACTCAAGCGAGTAAAGAGTGTCAAGCTGTCAACTGTGTCATGCGCGAACCGAAGGGAAAGGTGCCTTCAGCCAGACAGAGGCTAGCAGTGGACATCAAGCAGTCTTATAGAAGAACTTAGAACTTAGTCCTTCCCGTGCAGGTCTGCACATCGGGCAACGCAACTCCTCCACTCGTCTAGGGGAGCAGCAAGAATGTAATCTAGAGCGCTCTGCTTACCATAGAGGAGATGAGACGATTACATGATCTCAGCCAGGGTTTGTTGATTGAAGTGAGCGATTTAAGTGAGCGAAGAACTGATAAAGAAGAAGGAAAAAATGTTGGGAAACCGATTAGCAGAGTCCAGATCATGTCTGAGAAAAAACACAGAAACCTATCGGCAGAAGACGAGTGCGATTGACAGCGATGTAGTGTTTCAAATCTGTCGCGATGCAACATCTTATTTACTGCCTACCATAGTTACTTTTGAGATAATAGCCTTATGATAATTTGGCTGTTGAGGCACGTTTCCGAACAGTACGACACTGACCTTTGAATTTTAGATGAGAAAGTAAATGGGAGCGTTGCCAACACCTTTCAAGCTGGCTGCATAGTCTCCCGAATGTTGGCTTTGAAGGTTGAAACACCAAGCAATTTCAAGGTCTGTCACTAATAAAGATTAAGCCCTATGTGGATGCGATTTTATGACTGAAGGAGTTTTTGGCAGTAATATCAGTATGATGAGAAAAACGACTCAGAAGGAGAGTTTTCTGACAACGAAACATTTAGACTGGCTTTAAAGACAAAGACTAGATATGACCCAAGTCGTGAGTTGGAAAAGAAGATGTAGCCTAGGCTACTACATGAAATCAAAGCCACTTTAATGACGCCTTGTTCAGAGCAGAAATCACCTGTTATATTAAGTTCAGAAGTGGAAGACATTAGGAATTTAAGGAATGACTTGAATTTTGTGAAAATATCAGACACATGAGAGAAAGAACGGTAGAAGTAAGTAACTGATTCCAGAGTTCAGGGTATTTAGAAAAAGAATTGAAATATCATAGATGAAGAGAAGCGAGTAGGTTTTAGGCGTGAATTAGGAAGGAAAGCAACGCCACCAGCAAATGATGCCTACATCCGATCAATGTTGATTTAAGAGAAGAAAGGAGAGATATGTTACGTCCGAGATGAAGGAAGCTCTGTCAGAACAAGTTTTATTTACAGCGGGGTTTAAAAAAATGCTGGATGATCCTAGATGTGTTTTTGAACAGGAAATTTATTCCGGATGGAGTGGGTGTTTTGATGTCAGAAATGCATGTTTCAGGATCTCAACTTTGCCAACGACCAGGTTTTAGGCACAATTAATGCCACTAGAAAGAACAGTAGAAATTAATTGTAATCGCAATTAGTATCCTGTAGGCCTATCGCGCCGGTGTATAATCAGACAAATTTAAAATCAAAACAGTACGTGCCTTACTTCCAGTCATTACCCGAATTATTCGCATCTATAGAAGCTCAGCTGAATGAGGGACATATGAGGTCAGATTGGTTTAAGGTCAAGATCCATAGGTCAGGCATGTACACCGACTGCTACCGTGGATGGTGCTTAGAGCTGGAACGGCGATAGAGTAGTTAAGCGAAAATACAAGAATGGGATTTTTGGAAGAAGAGTATTCAGTTTTTCAGTTGTTTTCAGTTGTCCGTTGTTCGGGTTTTGAAAAAGTCTTGCACAGAGAGTGCAAAGAGGGTTCAACGTTAGTGAGTTTTTATCATGTGTAAGATCATTCGATCTTTATTCTCGCAGGACTTTTTGTCAGAAAGGCGGAACAGCTTGAGTTTATGGAGCGATTTCCTTATTTTAATGATACGGTAACGGGAAATATTTAAATATCATAACTAAAGAAAATTTCTTGGCTAATCATAAGCCACAATACAGGACCAATCTGCAAATATTTCCAATCATGTCGATTCCTTCGCGTACTCTTTCTCTTCAAGTGTAGACGGTAGACCTATCGTATTAACTTAGTGTCCTTACCGGGTAAATGCCGGTAAATGTTACAGCTTCAATTCTGTTTTTAATGTAGCATTTTCATTCGACATCCCTACCATCTCGATCTCCGTTAGTGGTGATTGCATTTGGTCGTTACTTGAAACAAAGACAAGGTTTCCATTTGATTTTGGAATTACGTCTGAGAACTTCGGAATATCGGAGTACATCCTCATTTGATGCTGAGCAGATTAGTAACTACATTGTAACGCGTCCTTTGAGTAAGACTCTGTTTTTTAAGGCGCGTTATAAATACAAGTTGTATTGTATTGTATATTATTAGAGGTCTAGGCTACTCCTTGTTCGTTTTGACTTCCTGCCTTGCCTGAATCAGCAAGATAATCTAACGACTTAAATGTATGCTGGACTATCTTTTTTATTCGGGTTTAAGAAATGGGAAATTATTAAGTTTTATTACTGGGAACTGTGCAGACTGAATTTTAATTTTCTGGCGAAAGTACGTCGTTGTAAACTTTGTAAAGTTTGTCTTTGGCAAACTGTCTTTCCATTAATTTTGTACTTCCCTGAAAAATGTTGCTATTCATAATCTGCCGTGGATGGTATCAGATAAGTATAGGCCTATCATAATGATGATTGCTGTAGCCTATTATTAAAATATAGCCGTTTAGCTTAGTCGAAGTTGGCTGAGAAGGCACTACGTACTATAAGTGTCGTTGAAAACATTGACACTGGACACATGGTAGTAAATAGATTAAAATAATATTGAAAATATGAGTCAATCCTTTACAACAAATTCAATCAATCCTAAATACCTAGAGTGGCGTCTTAATCTACTTTAAATAGATTTTTTATGAGGCTTATCTGTTTCCTATTTGTGCATGCACGTCGATCTCATGACAGAATCCATCGTAGAAATATTCGTAGATTTATCTTCCGTAGTCGTCGATTCCCGTAGTTCGATCGCTGGCATCGAATTCGTCTTCCTCCTCGTCGTATTCGAAAGTTAATGAAGCGTCGGAATAACCTTATCCACACGCATGAAGATCGTCTCACAGTTTGAGTTCTTGGTAATCCGCAGTTCGATTAATTCCAAGTTGGATTCAATGATGATCGTTCCAACCAACCTCACGACAGTAATCTCAGTAGAAATGATAGTCTTTCCTAGCTTTCGCAGGAACGAATGACTTCGAAATCACACTGTTTTACTCCGTCAAACGATGCTGTGGCTCCACTTATCCTCCACCAACACCCGCAGAGTTAAGAGTTCGTTTGATCCCACTTCGATCGAAACGCCTTAAACTTCTACCTCACTTCGATCGCTTCTAACTAAGTCGATCTACAAACATCCCTCGCAACTCAAACGACGCTGCCAATTCTTCGTTCTCGGCAACTCTCCATCTTTCATTTTACCTCTAACGTCCCCAACTGTCATTACTGGTTTCTAACCGTCCATGTGTTTTCCTATTCGCCAAGCGTTTCTGGTCGCTTAGCAACATAACACATCACGTGATACTAAAATTTACGTTTTAAAAGCCTCCTTCTTAGTCTAATATTATATTCATGTATCTCCACTACATTTTATATATCGCCACTGTAATTGACTAGCTTATTCTAATAATTAAATTAATTAATTAGTTAAACATGGCATTTGATAAGATTTACTCGCTACAATTGCCTTGTCTTGATATTCATGAATGAACATGTTGCCATTGCTCATCAATAAGTTTCATGACTTGTGTACATCGAGATGATCTGCTATTGTCTATAATTAATGCTCTGTGTTTTTCTTTGGTGCTTTTCTCACTGTTGTAGATTGGTTGCTGTTTTTGTGTTTTTGGCGCAATAAAGGTGTTCATAGCGTCGCGAGTTTTCATGCCGACCCTTTTCATTAAGGAATGGCCGTAATCGGATATTTGGCCTGCTTTTTCGGCCGAATCCAAGATCGATGCGATTAATCATAATAATTTATTTTCAGTTGCAAAGATATTATAATCAAAGATAAATTAACACTTGAAACCGTGTGGCTTAAGTAAAAAGCCCGACTGTTCGCCATTTTCTTGACGCATCGAGTCATAATTTCATTATATTACACGGACTGTCAATGATAAAGATTAAAGATTACCGCAGGAGTTCACCAAAACAGGTTACTATTTTGTTTTAATGAAAGAAGGAATTGTTTTTGGTGAAAAACTTAACTTTTTCTGGTAATATTTTATTGAATTGGTAGTCCTGGGATGCGCCAATACCGGTACCGATTAATACCGAACTGATTTCCGTCCGATTAATCGGCCCATCCCAACTTTTCATCACCATCTCTGTTATCATTATAGTAGACTCCCGTTGTGGCTTTCTATAAAAGTACTTATATTTCGTGAGTATAGACTTGGAATTATGACAGTGAACTGTGCCGTTTTAATTATTTTTAACTTATTTTAATTATGAAATTAAACATAAAAGCAACAAACCGGTTACTTGAATGGTATATAATTGATACAAAAGGGAGTGTGGCTATTTGTGATGTCCCATGTTAGCTGAAGCAATGTTTTACGCCAGCATGCTTGCCGCTGCTCTGGAAAAGGTGCACTTTTTATGATCTCGCAAATCTGGGTCTCATGTTGCATATAGCAGCGGTTTTCAAACGGGGTACGTGTACCACTAGTGGTACGTCAGGCGTCGCTAAGTGGTACACGAACAAATTCCAGAAATTTTAATTTTCTATGAGTTTACGATCATCTTTCTTTGATTAGCTATTCGGTTATAGTTTTAATGTTGAAAAGTCACAGGCTCGTCATTTATTTCTTCACAGCAAATAATTGTAGTCGTATACATAGGCTACAATATATTTCTATTTATTATTATAATTTTTGAACCAACATTCGATAAATGGCAGAAACAACAACCACTTAAAAGAAAGCCTGTTGTTTTTGACCTGATCTTTGCTGGTGGTACGCCAACATTCGATATTTTTACCTTGTGGTAGGGCCTACAATAAAAATAAAGTTTGAAAACCGCTGGCATATAGAATATAGATGCCAGCTTGATTGTTCATTGTCACAGGCTTGCACAGGCAATAATGGCAAATTGCATGGTTAGTAATTAAGTCAGAGAAATGCACGATATGATGGATGAAAATGGTCAATTTGGTGGAAGGGGACGTAACAAACGGCGTTTGAAACATATAGGGCCTATGCTACGGCCGACATGCTCACGTGAATGGACTCCTCTGGATCTAGCGCCCATAATTATAACCTATACATAAACGTTCTATAGGCTGGTGAAATATCGAACCTACATCCAATCAGCTAATGTACGTGCCATTAGCAGCGATAATTACAGTAATCAATAAATCTCGTTTACGCTGTCATCATGAAATGTTTCAGTTATCAATATTTTCCACGCAATTACTAAACCATTCTGTCTTCATTTAGAGCTCATCATTATCATGGTATAGCCTACTTCGTGTTCAATTTTCGCCCTGCATGACCACGGTTGGGTCATTCGTTTACTATCGATGCATGCATGGATACATTATAAAACAATTCTATAGTATGCGGATGTAGTTATACATGCATGCATGTATGTATGCATAGGATACTAAACCGTACAGCTCTAACGATTGTATACTTTCGAATGACTTGAAATTTTTTTGTCAGATTAGTCAAAGAAAAGATCCAAACACGATATGTTTGCGAGCAGTGTGAAATCGGAACATTAACATTTTAAAATAACTAATTCCTCTCACGCAAGAGTAGGCTTTAATTCTCAAGAGAAGAAGTTATGGCGAGACGAATCCAGATTATTCCGTTGAGCGAATCGCAAGTTGTGGAACAGTTGGACTGCGATAAAATACTACCAAAAGTGAAGGATTTGGAAATCATTTACCTAAGTCAGCAAGAGAAAGTACGCCACAGAATATGTTCTGAGGCAATAGCTGAAGCAAGCCGATATTTTCATCGACATGTAAATCCTTCTTCAAAAGAGTCCGTCTCTGGATTGAACGATTTGCTGTTCTACAAACTCGTACAAGGAGGTAACGTTGCAGCCATAATGGCAATATTTGATCGAATACAGAACGACCATCCACTTTTGTATCGATGTCTTCTTGAGGGACGAAAACCGGAACAAGAATCGACAGCTACGTGTGAAGTTGAGCCATCCATGTGTATATGGAAAATAATCAACACACTGATCTGTCTGTTTTTAATTTTGCCGTTGTTTTTAATCGCTGCGCCATTTATTTATATTATACTTTATATTGGTAATTCGATGAGTTTTGAATGTTGTAAAGCGGAAAATATAAAACTTCCGCTGTTGTTCGCAACCATTAGCAACAGCGCTTCGATGGTCGATATATTTAAAGATTGGTATCCAAATATCCTGAAAGCGACAGACGACTTCTCGAACAACATCTTTCATCTTATCGCTGTCATGTCCCAGAAGGACATCAAGATCGCCCTGAGGTGTTTTCGAATGATATTACAGACATTTAAGATATCAGAAGTCAAAGATGTTCTTCTGAACATGAGAAACGACTCTGGCTTCAACGGTTTGGAATATGCTGTTAAAGTCGGCTCGCCTCTATATTTCACTGAAATTTTGGAGACGGAGGGAATTTTAAAGACAACGGTACTTGCAATTAGTAAAGGCAACATCTATGAATGCAGAAAACTGGAAGATAACAGCGAATCTGAATCAGTCTTTTACCAACCAGAATCATCTGAAGCTGATACCATCGCGCATTATGATGTTTCGAAATACGAGAAAGGCGACGTGTTTCTGGATCAGAGTTTTCTTCTGACGTTGTTTTCTGATCGCGAGTTAATGGACATGACAGAGGAAGAAGTTGACAGCATCGACAACAATCTCCTACTGAAAAAATGGATAAATACGAAGATCAAGATGAATTTTTTACCAGTTTTTATCCAAACTGTCTATACTGGTTGTGTATGGACTAGTCTCACCATTTCCTTGTACACTGCAACCGAAGGTAATCCCAACTCGCTAAAAACGACATACTGGGAAGCTTTTCTGAACGCCAACGAAACAATACGGTTGGCAGATAATGGGTCAGATTGCAATCTCTCGACCTCCATTTGTAAATTGAAAGAGTCTTGCGGTTACGATGTGTTTACGTCACTAACAAAACAACCAAATGCTTCAGATTCTCATACGATACTCAGCCTCGTCAGCTGTTTATTCTCTGTAATATTTGATGCTTACTTAAAAGTGATCTTTCTTGCTATCCAATATCTTCACAGTGTCTGGCGTAATCAACAACGATTGCTGCCCTTTCTTCGTCGAATCTTCACGAGGCGCATGCAAGTGTCTTATGTCACGGCACAGCTCAACGTTGTCTCCAACCTGTTCCTATGTACTGCATTTTTTCTGTACTTCATCCTTAGAGATATTTACCCAGCGGACAAGGAATCTGCCGACCGCATGTCTTCGTACGTGTTGCTGATGGACTGGAGTATAGTGGTTGGAATGGGTTTTCGTCTATTCAGTATACTTTACATGGGACGAATTTTAAATGTCGGCAGTCACTTTATTATTAGTATGTGGAAACTAAAGCGAACGATTTTTCAGTTCCTTGTCATGTACACTGCGACTGGATCTATGTTCGCTGTGCTATTCACTTATGTGGCGTTTGACCCGAAATGTCCAGCTAAAAAGATTCCGCCTTTCAATAACTTTTTTACAAGTGTGCAAGGTACTTTACGGATGATGTTGGGTGATAATCTTTTGCCGAGCGAAATGAATGATCGTCTCAGCGTTACTTACGCCGTCTACGTAATTGTGGCCAGTGTAGTGATGTTGAGTTTATTCACTGGGATCTCTGGATCAGTAGCCGATCGGGTTTTATCTCCTAAATTGAAGGGACCTCTTCTCCTCATGGAAAAACTGGAAGAAAGCATCCATGCCGAGACGTCGCTCCTGCTATTCCTGTTACCGTTTCGTAAGACCGTCCAGAAATGGCTTTTGACGCGTGAGAAACATGGAACGAAACTCATAAAACGAGACAACGAAACTGAATTTAGAGTTATTCTGGAAGTAGAGTATCTTCGACCCGATATTGCGAAGACTAGCTAAAATATCTGCCCAAATATATAACTATTTGAATTTTGTCTGACTTATAAAACTGTATTGTCCTACTCGCTTCACCTGCTATTCATTTTCAGTGAAAGTCTTTTTCTAAGTGAAAAATGTTTAGCGCCTCTAACACTACAGCAAGTTAGAGTAGTTGCTAATGTTAAATTATCGAGTGAGTATTCACATGTAGTTCGGTCAGCCATTTTGTAAAATGGCTGCCATAGCCGCCAGAGGCCTGTGAAAATGTGTATCCCGGACTTTTTGGACTACCCTCGGCAACACCCTTGTACTATCTGGAACCAAAGGGCGCATTGGTTACCAGATGTGAAACATTTTCATTCACATATAAAATTTCAGTTTCAATTTCAACTTCACAAGCAGTTGAGAGATTCTCGTGCGTAGGCCTTTATAGTCAAGCGACTTAGTTATTCCAATACGGATATAATATATACAATAATCTAAGCAGCTATCACAGCATTTTCATCTGTGTCTTATGTCTCAACACACTCATCATTTGCTTAATTATACCGTACAGTGCTTTTTTTCTAGAAAAAAAGGTTCCGGAACTCAACAATTTCAGAACAATGATAGGGCATATTTTATGCTAATATTTCTATTTAATTAAATATCAATTTCAATAAACACTGAAAGCACTTAAATTAAATTAGAGAATCTGACTACTTTTAAATAATTTTGTATTAAAAATGTAAATTAAATAAATTATTTTTATTTACTGAAAAAAGGTTCCGGAACGCCGTTCCGGACCGCTCCGGCTGAAAAAAACAATGATACCGTACCTCCCACGCATAATTATGTTTTTTCCAATGAGTTATATGATTTTCCTCACTTAGTTAAGATTTTGATTTACGTAGTTAAGATTTTATCAAGTAATCGAAATTATCTACTGTCATACTTAGCATTTCTCGGCCGTTGCATCTTTTTGTATAACTTGTGTAACCCGGCTACTGTAAGGCTCTACAGCAGTGGTTCCCAAGCTCTTTTGATGGAGGGCAAAGTCTTACTTTAAAATAATTATCATGGCGGGACACAGAGATCTGAGGAGCCGTCCTCAATTGCTTTCATTGTGGACGAATGCGTGCGCTGGAGCGCCAGCAAATAGTGGTCTCTGGGGAAGCGTCGGTAGTTTCCCCATGCGCAGCATTTGGTAACATCTGACATCGAATGGAACATGTTTTTGGCATATTGTCAGTGCCAATTTACAACAATGCAAGATAAAACACACGTTTTTCAGCGGAAGTATAATAAGATGCATAGGCTACTGCTTGGTGCAAGGGTAACTCAGATACTTTTCATATCAGATCAATGTTAAGGCAAAAATTGAAGATATCGTTTGAACATTGTTAAATTTCAAAATGCAAAATTGTTAATATCGGTAAAATTGAAATCAAATCTCAAATTTGTGTTAATTAAATTTTAAATGCAGAAGTTCCAGCAATGCATTCATTTTAATTCTGAATATTTATTATTTTAATTTTTCAAAAGTAGGCTATTTATTGAAGATGAATCGGTTTTAATGAGATTTATGTGACTGCAGATTAGAAGCTAGTTTATCAATGTCTGGTTGTAGGTTCGTAGTGGCAAGTATCATCCATACATTCAAATTTGAGTCAGTGAGGCGCGCTCGATTTTTGTTTTTATAAGTTTCATCGCTGAAAATGATTGTTCACATCTGTACGTGCTCCCAAAACGGCATATGTAACGTTGAGCAAACGACCGCAAATGTTCGAATTCATTTGCTGGCAGTATACGCCAGAATGCTATCATATCGTCGGCAGATGGCAGAACAGGAAGCTCGTTTCATCCTGTCACTTAAATTTGAACTCATCCTTTTTAACCCAAACTTAAAATATTTTATTTAAAGTTTAAATTTAAAATATTAAAATGAAATTGTCAATAACCAAGAATGAAAACACACGTCTTTTTAAACGGAAGTGTAAATACGCTGCATAGAGCTTGACGAAAAGTGAACTAAGATTAAAACAAAATAATAGAAAAAAAGAACTTAACTTAAATCGAAAATCAAGAAAACAAGGTAATTTAATTTTTTTTCAAAATTTGTGAGTGACTGTCGCGGGCCACATTCAAAGGATTGGCGGGCCACTTTTGGCCGGCGGGCCACGGTTTGGGAACCACTGTTACTACAGGTCTCTACTTAGCGGGATCAATGATCCCTCCAGGACCTTTCTCGGCGACCTTCTCCTATTATCTATGTGATTTGCAACTACATGTATGAAACTGTAAAACGATTGGTTGGTTGCAAATAAATTATTGATTGATTGATCAGGATGTCGAGATTTGGTCCTTTCCTGGAAATCATATGCAAGACTTAGTGTTGCACTCTAAAACACCCAAACGAAAACAAGTACGAACAACACGAGTCACACAACTCATACAAAATTCACCGGTACGAGTTGTTACCAGCCGTCACCCAATCATCCCTGTATCACTCCCGTCTTTTAATTACTCCACTGGGTGAAAATCCCTGCGTTCATCCACTTCAGTTCTATCGCTAACCTACAACTTCCTATATTACTTCCAGCCAAAGTACCTTCGCGAATTCTTCACCATAAACCAACCCTGTTCTACCCAACACCACTCTCACCG
>JACEVL010004039.1:0-11119 GCA_020284085.1 Aporrectodea caliginosa
TTTCTTCGGTAAACACGTCGTGGTGATACGATCGAATAACGTTCATTCGTCTCGGCTGTTCTCTACTCGTAAACAGGCAGTCTTTATAATCTTCGTGAGTTATCGTTTTCTTAACGACGTTCTTCTTCACTCCTTTACATTTCTTATGATCTTCACCCGCCATCTTGTAAGAGTACAACTTCGACCTCAAACCGACGAACTCTTCGATCTGTTTTCCGCCGGCCTCGTCTTTGAACATGCCGATAACTTTCTTATTCACACCGGTTTCTATACCGGATGGATGATCTTTCGGATACTCGCTCGTGTCGAATCTGCTTCGAACGTCGTCGGCGATATCGGGGTAAAAGTCGTCGGTCTTTATTTCGTACGCCAACGAATCCGTATCGGTGAATAACAATTTAGCTCTATCTCCGTACTTGGTCTTGATGTAATTATAATGGAAATGGTACATTAAAGTCTTACTCGAGTCTAATATACAGATGCCTAGATATATCGCTTGTTATAGAACAACTTCGTTCTTTTATTGTGAATAGCTATTAGATTCTCGTCAAAGATAGTTAGCCTGTCGAAACTTACTTTCGCAGCGAGCTTAATAGCTTCATTTTCACCGCAAACAAACCTTATATCTACCCGATTGCATATTACGAAAGTACACAAGGAAATTGATCCAAGGGAATCTTGCAACCAATCAGAAGTCGCCATTTCAGTAATAGTATTCACTGCGTGATGAATATTCATTACGGCTATGCGCGCTGCTTAAATCGATAAACAGTAAACTTCAGTTCGTAATAATATTTTGAACTTAAATTGTTTAATTACAAAATGACAGATTACATTAAAGCATTGCCTGCAGATTACACATAATTTTATAGGTTATCGAAATCCACTGGCGACTACTCCGACGTGGAAAGTAATAATTAAAAAGCGATCGTTCATGTTAGTCTCCGTAGACCTGCTATGGATGACAAGTAGGCTAATCCGTCATATGGAAGCGTTATTTCGCGTTTATTAGGCCCTAGCCTATAGGTAAAAGTGTTTATCCAACTTCGGTAAAGTTGTAGTTTACGTTGCTAAATTATTTGATGTTGTCACTGTAAAATGGAAGCTGGATTGATGAAAGAAATTGTTTCCCCTGAATGGAAGTGGGATTGATGAAAACGTTCCTGTGTTCAAAATTGAAGTTGGATCGATCGAAATAATTTTTCCCGTAAATAGAAGCTGGATGGATGAAATTAAGTTTTGGATTCAATAGAACCTGAATTGATGAAAATAATTGTTTCTGTAATTAGAAGATGGATTCATGAGAATATATCTTTGCTTAAATAAAAGTTCCATTGATGAGAAATATTTCTTTCATGAAATAGAAGTTGGATTGATAAAAGTAATTCTTTCAAATTAAATAGAAGTTGGATTGATGAAAAAATTTCTTAATGAAATGAAAGGTGGATTGATGGTAGTTAACATGCACATCGCCTACGTAGACTTCTTACTTACCAACGTCAAGTACGGCATTGAAGACATTAGAATAATTTAGCAACGTAAACTACGACTTTACCTCCAAGTTCTACTTTCTCGATAATTTTTTCATCAATCCAGCTTCTATTTAATGAGTAATAAGTTTTCATCAATCCCACTTCTATTTAAGCAAAAATCATTGGTAGGCCTAGGCCTACTTGTTTTTTTATTCACCGCCAGATTTTTATTCTATTTAAGAATTATTTTCCATCAATCCAACTTCTACTTTGACAAGAATCCTTTTAATCAATCCAGCTTCTATTTAAGCAAGAATTCTTTTAATCAATCCAGCTTCTATTTAAGCAGAAATTATTTGTCATCAATAAAACTTCTATTTAATTAAGAATTATTTTCATCAATCCAGCTTCTATATATTTAAGCAAGATGATTTTCATCAATCGATCCACTTCTATTTAAGCGACAATTATTTCATCAATCCAACTTCTAGTTTAGCAGGAATTATTTTAATTAATCCAACTTCTATTTAAGGAAGAATTCTTTAGATCAGCCCAACTTCTATATAAGCCACGTGAATTGCCTAAGGTCGAAGGTGACTCTACCGTGTGCACGTGATCCTTCGCACTATCTTATGTCTGGCTAGACCGCTAGCGGCTAGAGACAGATGCAGCATGAATATTCATTAGGCAAATTCACGCTCATCGTCTGATTGGTTGCGAGATTCCCTTGGATCAATTTCCGTGTGTACTTTCGTAATATGCTACCCGATTCTCGATAAGTTCCATCGTCTTGCCAAACACGCTATTATGCATCAGTTTGAAAAAGTCCTTCTCGAAATCGTTAGTAGCTCTAGTTCGCAAATCCGTATTGAGGTCGATGTATTTTTACAGCCAGGCGTCTTCTTCGAATATCAGTCCTCTATGAATTTTTGTGATCTTCAAACCGAGACTCTCATACAATTTTAAATTACCGTAATGAACCACGTACTTCTTTTTATCGTCTAGGTTCGAAATTGGTTTCATTTCATCCGACCCCGCGGGTTTTATACTCTCAGGAGCTAGGAGATAATCGTTGTGTAGGTCGTGTAACTCCTTTGGATATTCTAAATCGACTTCTAACACGCACCCCACCCCGTCTCGTTCGGTAACGCTTCTCCAATCGCTCAGCCCCTTATCACTCATCCATTTAAATCCATAAATCGGTAATGAACCGCTCATCGCTCAGCCGTACAAGTTATTAGCGTCTAAGTAAGGAATGAACGACGACGGCTGGCTGCTATCGTAAGCTTCACTCATATACTTATTGTTCGCTTTCGCGTATCGATTCGAAATCGTGCTGACTCCTCCTCTTATTCCCTGTTTCATCATGAGTAGCATATCGTAATCGCTCAACAACTGCAACTCTACACCGGTCAACTTCAACGCCGCGTCCCATGCTAATCCGGGTGAAGTATAATGCCACGCGGGATCAAGTCCATAATGTTCGGCACACACGTCTCTAAAGTTTTCGAATACATCGGCTAATAATAGAACATCCGAAACGTTATACAAGTCATGATATTCTCTTAACGTTTTACAACGAAATGCTTTCCATACCGTTTTAGCGTGGTTGTAATCTTCATCGCTGATATCGGAATCGTTTAGTTTAGAATAGAAGTTCTGCTGCGGAGGCAATTCGGTTTCGTTTAATCTTTCAACACCATCGACGTAATCGTATGGGTAAACACCTTTTCTGAGTAAAAGATCTAACTTACCGCCTTTATAAAATTCGCCTAAATTCTCACACTGATCTTTACAATGGTTTTTCGATAACGCGTCGAGACTCGAGGGTAAGAATTTAAAACTGTCGATAAAGCGTAATTGACGCTTGACCTTTATTTCCTCTCCTTCTTTATTTTTAAATTGGCCGACTACAACTTCTCTGCTAAACGATATATACTTTTCTTTGTTATTAGGAATACAGTTAATTTTCTCGTCATTATTACCTCTTAATTTCTTCATGAATAGATGACTGTCGTATCCCGATAGGCTATGGAATACTACAGGAAAAAACTTCGGAAGCTGATATTTAAAATTACAAATTTTATGGGCAGCGCCTCTGAATTTACCGCTTAAGTGACAGTGATCTCTAACTCGATCTATCCCCAACTCTCCCCCGCAGATATGACAATTAGTAGCATCATCAAAACGTTTCTTCTCAGTTCTGCCGAATATCATCGGTTTAGAAAATTTAAACTCGTCATATATTCGTTTTATATTTTCTACAAGTTAATCTATGAATATCTGAGCGACATCGTCGTCTTCGTTTACAGATGTAAACGTTACAGGATATTGAGAATAAACGTCGTCGTCGAAGCATTTTATATGATAACAAAAAGAACTACTCGTTGGGCGTCTTGCTGCGAACAGTACTCATTATGCTTAGTAAGTGATTCTACTTCTCTATAACCGGTTAAACATCTTCTACAATAATGCATCGAATTATGGGATTTTTCGTTTCGTAATGCCATCAATCTGTTAAAGTTCTTAACCCTTTGACTGGCCAGCGCGCTTTAAAGCGCGCTTTCCTATGCAGTTGTATTGCGACCGCGGTTTAAAGCGCAATTATATGTATGTATATATAAATGTATGTATAGATAAATGTATGTATATATATGTATGTATATATATATATATGTATGTATATATGTATGTATATATATGTATATATATATATGTATGTAATATATATGTATGTATATATATGTATGTATATATATATACACATATATATATACATACATATATACATATGTATACATATACATATATGCATATATATATATACATACATATATATACATACATATATATACATATATATATATATACATACATATATATACATATATATATACATACATATATATACATACATATATATACATACATATATATATACATATATATACATTATTATATATACATATGTATACATATACATATGTGCATATATATATATATACATACATATATATACACATACATATATATATACATACATATATATATACATGTATATATATATATATATATATGCATATATATATATACATACATATATATACATACATATATATATACATACATATATATACATACATTTATATATACATACATATATATATACGTATATATATATACATACATTTATATATACATACATACATATATACATACATACATATATACATACATATATATATATATACATACATATATACATACATACATATATACGTACATACATACATACATATATACATACATACATATATACATACATACATACATATATACATACATACATACATACACGCACACATACACATTTACCTTTTATCGGGAAAAAATAGGGCAAGTCAAAGGGTTAATCCAACAGTAATGCTTCTTTTCACCGTCGGAAATAAGCAGCAGCTCTACGCAGATATCGCTTTCGCGCTTCGATATATGTAATGGGTATACACCCTTTTCATAGCCGAATACGTTAACGCTAATATTATTGTTACGCTCAAACTTTTTATAATATTATCATCAACAGCAACCGGGAATTCGATACCGCTCCAATCGAGCTTCTTCGATTGTTCAATTAATTCTTTCGTGATTCTTTGAGGGTCTTTATCCGTTTGGTACAACGCTCTAGTAACGCACCACTTGAAACATTCGTCGTCGTCGTTTTTCAGGTTGATAATTGCCTTTTTACTAGCAAGTTTACCAGGCAATGGAATGTAAGAACTACCTTTCAGCGGTTTGTATATTACCGTATTGATATCTAATTTTACTACAGCTCCGAATCTCCAATTACTTCCACCCATTTGAAAACTAGCCATCGTCTCCATGATTTTATCTTTCGCACTACTGTATATATCTCCCACGTCAGTCGCGTCTAAAACAATTTCCGTTATCGAGCGAAACGGAATACCATCGCAATCTACTTCCCCGGTTTTAATGTTAAAGCGCTCTATAGTACAAGTAAGAACTAAATTCATCTTTGTCTGACGATTTCTTTCTAACAGGCTAACTACCAGAGGTCTAACGGCCTGCAAAGGAATTAATACTCGACCTTACCTTATTCTTCATTTCGGTCAAAACGTTACTAAAAGAAGATTTCCAAGTATTAGACGGAGGCGCATACTTACCCGGGATAAGCGTTGGAACCTTAATGTCTGGAACCGCAGCGTCTAACAGATTGCTTTCGCGTTCAACCGTAACGCACTGAGCAAGCCTCAACGATACGAATGCAACGAGATCAGCTTTTCGCAGTCTCGAATAACCGACCATGCCTTTCTATTTAGCAATACTTCGTAATTCTTTGACAGTCTTCCATGTGTATTCCATTTTAGATACGGAATTTATTTCTTTAAGCCAAGGCGAGATTCTATTTTTCATGTTTTTCAACCGAGCTTGTATAGACCTACGACCCAGAGACCTATGGGCTGTCCCAACAATTACGCGATGACTCACCGAAACTACGAGGATTTACCCGACGATTACGTGTTGAGTCAGCTGCGCGCGTGACCTTATCGATACCACGGGGATTTTCCAATAGTTTCGTGATGAGTCATCGGGGCGCGTGATCGGTACTAAGGGAAATCTTCGATGACAGCGCGTGAACGCGGATTATTGGCGTGGTTGATGGTTTTGCGCCAGACGCCATGGGGTGGTCGATGGGATTATTTGACGTGCGCATGGTGTGAATGACGGTTTTACGCCAGAGGCTTAGTTTTCCTACTACTGATGAACTTGTATAGTTGTTATCTTGAAAATTTTGGATCATAGTTAGGAATAGGATTACATAACTGGTTACCCATGGAGGAGAGTCTGGTACAGTCCTTTAGTCGTCGGGGGTTCAACCCCTAGTTCTTCCTCTAACTCCCTCAGCTAAAAGTACCTGAAGAGGTGTAGGGGTCATGAGTCGTCATTTGTTTTGTGAGCAACATTTATTTAGCATCACTAGAATTTGATTTGCATTCGTGAACTTTGACAATCTGTGAAATTTACCACTCCCAGCTCTTTTTTGACAACTAAAACACTGGTCAGGTATTATAATATTAGTGGAAACAATAATGAGAGCTTCTGCTCTGGGTTATCTACTTAATACATCATGAAATTTGGTTTCGTTACTTTTTAGCTGAAACAACTGAATTCAATACGCCATCACCCGTAGAAGGTTAGACTTTTTAAATTATTGTCCAATGTACCTGAAAGACGTATTCGTCATCTGTTTTGTGAGCAACATATTAACATCGTTAGATTTTGAATTGCCTTCGTGTAATTTTCGATCACCATTTCTGTTTTTGACAACTAAAAGCCACTGGTCATATTAATGGAAAAAATAATGAGAGCTTCTGCTCTGGGTTTTCTACTTAGTTCGGCATAATACATCACAAATATATGTTTTACTTGCTAGCTGAACCAACTGAATTTGAATTCAATATTATACTATAACCCATACTAAGTTAGACTTCCTTTATTATAATCCAAAAGCAAAAAAGTCGACACAATGGCTCTGAAGGACCATGGTCTCTCACTCAAAAATGTGGGGTCAGAGATGCTTTCGGCCTGCACCCTCTTCATAAATTTAAACATTTTTGGTGTGTAATTTCGGAGGGTATGGGAGGCCCTGCAAGGGAAAGGCAAGTTATCTAACGACCCAGCTATAATTATTACTGATCATACATGTAGTGTTGTTCCTTTATAGCTGGATCATCTCAACAAGCTGAAGTCGAAACACAATTACCCCAACCAGGTTAGACAATTTTGCCAGTGTCAAGACAATGGTGTCGGTACATGAGTCATGAGTCATCTCTGTTGCACTGTTTTAGATCTTCCTTCTTTGGAATTGTTACTGTTCCATTCTTCCGGTATTCTCCCCTCTTTCCAGGCGTGAGTGCTGATACTGTGTACTTGCTTAGCCAGTGCTTCCCTCCTATTCCGATGGCCTGACCAGTAATACGATCCGTCCCTGGAGCCTTGTTTCTGCTAAATTTACTTATGACTGAGCACTTCAACCTCCTTGAGATGGATGTCATTATCTAGAATGACCATCATGACGCTCACTAGGCGATACCATTATGACAGTGCATTCTGATATCCTTAATAAACATAGCCGGACACAGCTGAACGACGAGAGAAGAAATTACTCGCGATTGCAGAGAACTTGTCTTATGATCAATCAATCAATCAAACTGTTTATTTTGCAACCAATGAAACAGAATAATCAGGTTTACAAATTGCGACTCGGCTACAAAAAGGAGGCTATAAAGGGATAAAGAATCCCGCTAAGTAGGGACACCAAATTACAGATTAAATTAGATAATTAATGGTGGCCTAAAAGAAAGATTATCATTGCGAACATACTTGCAGTGGTCAAAGGAATAGTGACAGTTCAAGCAAAAAACAGAAGAGAAACAAAATGAATCGAAAAACAGGAAAACAATGAAAGCGAAACTGAAACAGTTGCTCAACACTGTTGAGTCAATATACTATTTAAAACAAAAATACTTAACTACTAAGTAGAGATTAGATACTACCATGCACATAACGGGCGAAAGGTCAGACAAGGTCGTTTATATAGTACATTCTATAAGGTAGGTGTTTAATTTGTTTTTCAGTACCCAGATGCTGGGGGATCATAAACGTATTTCAATAGGAATTTCCCCCCACTTGAATTTATTTAATAGGGAAGAGGCGGGCATAGGTGCGACGATAAGCGCTAGAGTTTCTAGTAAATACGAATAGACCCGAGATGAGAGTTGAAATTAATCTTTGTAACTAGAAGGCAGGAGGTTTCGGTCAAATAAATACATAAATTCCCCTATTTGGAGAATCGCAATCTGGTCAATTTTTAAAATCTTAAGGGTTTTGAAAAAGTGAGCAGTGCGAGAGCCATATGGAGCCCCTGCAACCAGAGCTCTCTTTATTTTAGACACATTGTTGGCGTCCATCCAAATAGCTGGCAAACCAACTGAGCTGTATACCATATGGGCTATAATATCATAATTCTCCAATTTATGCAAAATGATTTACAGTGTCGAATGCTTTTGCCAGATCGAAAAATATGCCTAGGGAATATTCATTATTTTCTATTGCATTCGAGATTCTATCTTGCATAGATAACAAGGACATATATATATATATATATATATATATATATATATATATATATATATATATATATATATATGGGGAGTGACCTGAGTGAAAGCCATGCTGCGAGGGAAAAAGGATTATCGATGTTTGTCACAAAGTCATGTAGTCAATTGTACATTATTTTCTCAAATATTTTTGAAAAATATGGTAGAATAGAAATATGACGATAATTTGTCTGATTGTCTCGTTCACCTTTTTTATAAATTGGTATTACCTTTGCAGTTCTTATGGATCGCGGGAAGACGCCTGTAGTGACAGAACAGTTGATTGACTCGGCTAGCGTTTGAGCAAAGGAGTCTATATTAGGGCTCGCAATACAGGGGTCCATATCGTCAATGTAATGTAATGTAACAAAACATTTATAAAGCGCCATTTAAGAGTCTCTCAAAGCGCTCAACACGTGGCCATCAAACAGCTGAAAAAATGCGTCTCTAAAAGTTTAGAGCCTTGCTCTGCGTTGTGCGTATGTATTGACATAGGTTTAAGATTCCACTAGTTCTGTTCTGTTCTCAGCCATCCTCGTTTCGAGGGTCGGCCGCATCATGAATAATATTCCTCCAGCGTCTCCTGTCTTCCGTCAGTCTTATCAATTCCTCCATTGTCAATCCAGTCCATTCCTTTATGTTGCTCAGCCAGTTTGTTCTCGGTCTTCCTCTTTTCCGATTTCCCGGCATTGGCCCTGCCGGGAAATCGGAAAAGAGGAAGACCGAGTCGGGTATCTTGTCATCCAAAGATCGATTCCACTAGAGGATGCTAAAATTAAACCAAAGGACTTCAATGGAGAGGGTTTCATATAATATTATTTCATAAATGTCCCCAAAGAGTCGGGTATCTTGTCATCCAAAGATTGAGCTATGCTCACGAAATAATTATTGAGTTTATTTGCTGTAGTTTCCGCATCTTCAATCCTTGTTCCGTTGACATTAAGCGATTCGATGGTTGTATCGCGTTGTCGCTATCGCTCTTCTTAAACTCCAGGTTTTTAAAGATCGTTTCTGCACTTATCAAATTCAGTGGCACAATAGTATCTCAGTTTTTCGAATTGTTTTAAATTTATTCCGATATACGCTGTGTCCCGATGAAAAGTGGACCCCAATAAAAAGTGTCATAACTCGGTCAAAACACTTAGCATATTTCAGAACTTCAAATACAGCAACAGTAGCCATATCACCACCTAATCCTAAAGCCGTTTGGAAATGTTCGTAAATTTTCAAGTTTATGAACGTTTGAAATCTAGTACTGAAAGGGGAAGTTTCCACATACAAGAGCCATAAGGAAGTAAAGTTTAGCTACAGCTGCTGGTGTTCAAACTGTTTTCCTTGTTCACGGACACACGACCGTTGACGTGGACTCCACTGTTTGATGGCCCAGTCGATGATGACGTGGTCAAACAGATGCCACACTTCAATCATGTATCTTCATCATGTTTCTTGCGCGTTCCGGCCGCCACATAAACGCGATCCCGCATTCGTGGCGTCGATCATCTGATTGAAGAGTGGACGATGTTTGACCACGTGATCATCGACCGAATCAAACAGTGAGTCCCGTCTACGGTCAATGTGTCCGTGAACAAGGAGGACATTTGAACACCAGCTGTAGCTGAACTTCATTTCCTTGTGGCTCTTGCATGTTGGAAACTTCCCTGTGAACTAATGTTTTGCATACATAATGAGCACAGGTGTTCTTTAGGTTGATATATATATAATGTGTATCGATTGTTAAGCGTTTTAGTCTTAGGCCTTAGTTGCGCTGTCGGCTAGCGGCGTTTGGCCTAAAGTAGCCTAAACTTTGGCTGACGATAGATTCTCTACACGTGCAGTTAGCGCGCCAAACTTAGAAATTGCTGATGAAAGTGAATTTGAACTATACAGTGTAGTAGATGTTTTAATGCAGTAGAGAGCTGTATGTTAGAAGTTACAGTTGAGCTGTATTGATAAGAACTTTGATTGTACGTTTGAAATAACTGTGTTAAAAGAAAGGAGAAACATTCAAAGAACTGTGTCAATTTAATTCTTAAACAGTTAGAAGTCGTTGAGCAATTTATATGTAGAGATAAGGAAAGTTCTTGAGGTAGGTCACAACTAAGAAAGAAAAGAGTTGGTGACATATTTGGTGGCAGCAGCGGTAGGATTCGAAACAACGTCTGGGATTCGAAACAACGTCTGGGATTCGAAACAACGTCTGGGATTCGAAACAACGTCTGGGATTCGAAACAACGTCGACTGGTGAATACGCATTTGAATCATTGGTAAAATATACGACAACGTGAAAGCCTCAACGACAAAAGGTATACAAGTTTGTTGTTTTCAAACAAAGAACAATCCCTTGATACTTCAAACACAAAAGAAAACTCGTGTTTTCCAGAAAGGACAGCACTGAAGTAAAAGAAGTAAGATGGAGAAATTAAGTGTCAAGAAACAAGCAGAATTGAAGAAGATGTCTTCTGAAAGATTAAA
>JACEVL010004040.1:0-10992 GCA_020284085.1 Aporrectodea caliginosa
CGTCTTCGCGGGATGGGGACTAAAATGCAGTAATTAACATTTATAGTTCTGAAACTGAATAATATTAGGCAACGACAATAAAAAAAATAACAACAGCAATAGCAACACAATACATTATATAACCTTTTCAAATCCTGAGAATCCCTCCTATCTCGGTTCCAGAGCAACAACACTATGACAGACACCCTATCATAGATACCGGTACCCTAATTTCGTGCAGCGCCTGTTTACCGGATTATTATCAGTTTACCAGAACCATCCTGGAACTGTCTCAATGTCTGCACTTGCGATTCTGACGCTGAAGCGATTTTGACCCAATCTTCCTTTCAGATTTTCCAATGTTTACTTAACTACAGGAGACCGTTCCTCCACTTCTGTCCTGTCATTTAAGAAGTTACAGCCCGGGGTTGGAAGTGTATTCATGCATGTATCAAATCAAATCTATTTATTGCAACCCAAAACATAACAGCAATATATATATATATATATATATATATATATATATATATATATAGCCTATCATATCCCAAAACATAACAGCAATATATATCATATAACAAAATGAAGAGAATAAGAGGAAACCAGGGTAGCAAAATGGAAACCAAGAAGGGATGTTAGTCCCGTTAAATTAGGGTACCCGTTCCTTTGTATACAACCTAAATTCAGTATTGGCCTGTAAAAGAAAGATTGATATACTGAGAAACAGTAGGCCCTATCTCTTTTCTCAAGGAAGAATGCACAGCGTATGGCCTAATTAAATCAAAACACTGTATGAAAATAAAAACTTAACTATAATCCTAACTAAGAACTGAACTAAATGCGGCTTTATGCCATTTAAGATAACGTATAGATGTTATACAGATAAAAGAAGGTATGTACGTAATCTCTTTTTAAAGATGAACGAATTATTAGACATACGCATATTGGAAGGGATTTCATTCCAGGTCGGTGTCCCCTGAGACTTGACTGTATGGAGCCGAGCGTTAAAATGAACCTTAACAGAACGGTAAGTGGAGGCATTTCTAGTATAGTGGGAGTGGATATATAAGCGAAGGGCAAAAATTCCTTCAATATCGGTGGAAGAAGCCCGTGCTCCAGGCGAAAAAAGAACTCTCCAACTTGAAAATTCCTAATTTGGTCGATTCTCAGTAGAATATTTTTAATTCTCTAAAGTGTGTATGCTTGCATGCATGAATGTATGCATGTAGGCATGCATGCATTTTTTATTTGCCTGTACGTATGTATCTGGCTTCTTATGTGACACTCTTGTTCGCTTAAGCCTAAATAATATTCCTGAAATGAAGTTCTCACAGCTAATTCCATGTTTATAACAGTCAAATGTGGAATGAAAATAACGAGAAATTTAGAGCGTTTAAGCAAGAGATAAAATAGGGAAGTGATTTGTAGATCGTTAGTTGGGATGTGGGCAGTTTCATAGTGAAAGATGATGAATCTCCGATAGGACCTATGACCCATATGTCATAGGACGATTGGTCATTGGACGATCGGTCATGTGGACGATTGGTCATATGGACCATTGGTCATAGGGCCTATTGGTCATAGGACTATTGGTCATAGGGCCTACCCGTAATAGGTCATATGGGTCATAGGGCCTGTCGGTCATAGGTCCTATCGGCGATGGGACTATATCGAAGGCTATCGAAGGCTAAAACTGAGAAGTTTTTAAAATATGAAAACCATTTACTGGAACGTCAACAGAGTTTTCACAACTTGAGTGAAACATGAGACAAGGCACGCAGATATGTGAGAATGTCGGTTTTCCCGTATGTTACCACCGCCCGCATGACACGACTCTTCAGTATACGATACCGCACGTTGTGACGCTCGGTTGTTCAACGCCAGTGGCCCGATTGTATTTGTCTAAAAACGATCAATGTCCCTAATTGATGCCTTTTATACTTGTGTAACATACGGGTAAAACGTTTATTATTTCGACCGAACGTTAAGTTCTTTGAAGTGAGTTGATGCCTGCAAGTAATTATCCTAATAAGTTTCTTGATTGGTACTGATTGTATTTGTCTAAAAACGATCAATGTCCCTAATTGCTCCTTATTTTGCGTTCGGTGTGTTAGGCTTAAAACTAAGAATGTCCATAACTAACGACTACAACCAATTATGTCGGTTTATTAGCGGCGTATGACCAATAGTCCTATGACCAAAAGACCCTATGACCAATCGTCCTGTGACCAATCGTCCTATGACCGATCGTCCTATGGCCAACCGTCCTATGGCCAATCGTTCTATGGCCAATCGTCCTATGGCCAATCGTCCTATGGCCAATCGTCCTATGGCCAATCGTCCTATGGCCAATCGTCCTATGGCCAATCGTCCTATGACCGATCGTCCTATGGCCAATCGTCCTATGGCCAATCGTCCTATGACCGATCGTCCTATGGCCAATCGTCCTCTGGCCAATCGTTTGCATAAAATTCGCCACAATCACCACTATCACATACGCCACAATCACCACTATCACATACGCATCATCCTATGGCCAATCGTCCTATAACCGATGAATCCAAGGTTTGATAGGTGTAGGTGGGTGAGGATAGTTAACTGATTAAAAATGCAATTCTGTCTCCAAGATCAGATGTGTGCATACAGTCTACTCGTTTATTCGTTGACCCTTGCAGTAACAACTCAATTTATGAATGTATCTATTAATTGAACTTTGGATGAAGTTTTTGGTTGCCGGGGTGAGCTTATGAGAGGATATCCATCAGGTGTGCAGTTACAGAGATGACGGAGAGTGGCAGATGAAGTGATTCAAGTTTCGGTTAAGGCGGTGGTTAGAAGATGAAATGAGGTCATGTAGCGCAGTGTAGTGTTATTCGTTAAGGAGTGAACGGATGTTAAGTGTATAACTGAGAAGAGTATTACTTTCATTAACCGATTGCTCAGCATCGGCTATGTGTATCATTAGTCTGTAATGTAATGTAAAGTATATGGGCAGAGGCACCACTGACAGACTGTGACAGTGGTCACGTGTTGCCCACACAAGCATGCCTACCTCGTAAAATTCCTCTGAATGAGGAATATATACACAGTCGTTGTAGGGGTCATCATCATCACCGTATTGTTTGGAGGAAGTGTAGTAGTTATCATCATTCCCAAGTCCTTTCTCCATAATATTAACTAAGTATGAAACAAACATAATGCAGATTGGCTTTACGTGCATTATATATATATATATAACAGATTGGCTTTACCTGCATTATATATATACAAGAAATCTGTGAGGAATGCAGTGCATTGTTTGTATGCTGGTTATTTTTTAGTGAGTATATGTATATATATAATGCAGGTAAAGCCAATCTGTTATATATATAAAATTCGCCACAATCACCACTATCACATACGCATCATCATTAGACCTACTCTAAGAATATCATGTTAAATCAATACTAAAACTTAAATAGGTTTTTGTAAATGACATTATAAATATCAATTACTGAACAGCGCTAGGCTACGCAGCTTATTTATAATTCATGGATCAACCCACTTATTGATCGGTGATTTAGCCGGTTTTCAGAAATGAAAGGATTAATCGAGTAGGCCTATGAATCAGACATGCGAGTCCGCTGACTGTAAATGCCTGTTGCAAATTGATGAGCAACTTCTAATTACTACAGCCGATAACTAGCAGCGTGCTATGCTTTATGGCCAAAGTTGCCCTAGAATAGTTTATTTAAGCAACTTTCAGGTGACAGTTTGAGACTTACCTTTTATTTTTCCAATTATATTGAAGGTACTGTAGAAAGGAGCTGGAACGAGTTCTGTGACTGGCAAAGCTGCCTGTGTTTTGAGCATTTTGTACATTTTATCATACTTTGCCTGCAACTCCTCTGCTCTTGACATCAACATTGTTCCGGTTGAACTGAGGTCAGAGATCGAACCCTGTTCTTGTAGTTCTCGTACATTCATCAAAAAGCTTTCCATCTCACTTAGGTAAATCTCAGTGTCTGTTTTCTCCGCTAAACCTTCTTTCTTTCTTCGCTTCTTCACAATGTTGAGGTATTCGAGTAATCTCTTTTCATGAAGCTCTGCGATTCGATTTACCTCCATGCTTCGTTCATGAATTTCGACTTCAGTTTTAGCGATGAAATTGAGCAACGATTGTGGCAGCTCTGTGTTTAACAGATTATTCATTTCGTCTGAAAGACGCGTGAAATTGGTCACAACTACTTCTAATTGCTTCTTCACTGTATCTGCTCTTTGCTTGACATCTTCGGATTTGTGACCTGAATGATTTTCCTGAAAACACATCTGGCAAACTGGAACGGAACAGTGCATACAATATACAACCAGTGGTTTTCTCAGATGCTTTTCGCATGTTTTGGACTTAATCGTGGCCAATATTGGTTCCTGCAAGCCTTCTAGAATAATTATCTCGTGCTGTTTGGTGATCTTATTTCTTTTGTGGTGAAATACACACTCATTACACATGCTCCGCTGGCAGTCTATACAGTATTTTTGGGCAACTGGTATCACATCATTAAGACTGTATGCGTTTTCCTGACACACATCACAGCTTGCTTCTTTGGACGCCCAATCTGGCGTTTTAGCTAACTCTGCTAATTTTTCAGCCAAGATGTTTCTTTGAAAGCCTTGAACACCATCAACAGGAATCTTCCATTCTCGTCGACACACGGGACAAGAAATTTTGTCTCCTTCCTTTTTGTCAGTTGTGTACATCTTCAAACACTTCAGACAAAACGTATGACCGCAAGGCAAAGTTCTTGGTAATGTAAAGGTCTGCATACAGATGCAGCACTTTGTCATATCATCGAGGTCTTTAAACTGTGTTTCGGAACTTGAAGTACGCACGATTGCATGATCATTTGATCTATTCGCCATTGTTTTACCAATAATCATACCTAAACGAATGCACAAACTTGAAATATTGTATCACGAATACAAATTCCTTTTTGATCTGGTTGGTAATCGATTCCGAATGCAGATATTGAAACCTTTAAAGCGTTCTTGGCACAACACTAAAGGTGAATTCAAACTATGGCAAAAGACTGACTTAGCTATTTCCCGTTTCCTGCAAAAACTGAAAATGAAAGATAGTAAGTTCATTGTAGTCAGTCAGGCGATTTACCTAATTAAAATCCAGAGATGCACATGTTTCATCCAATCTTACATTCACCAGAGGTTGACTATATAACTATGTAAATGTGGGGAAGTGGTCATCACCTAAATCCCATATGCTTGGACTCGGGTGAGATGATCGGTTTCAGCAATGAACGAATCACACGTTCTGGACACAGTGTTCTGCATCGCATATCACTTGCCGTTTACTTTTTAGCTTTCGTTCGGCACCAAATTCTAATGCTTAGTGACATAAGAAACGTATGAGAAGCAACTTGTCGAGTCGAACTCGCAATCGCATGATCTCCGACGTGTTATTTTAATCATGCATTTATTAAGCGCCACTTTCTAATGATCATGCATCAGTCGATGGCTTTGATCAATTGTGAGCGAACTAATAGCTCCAATGTTCCTATATGGTAATACCGTCTCTCATGGAGGATCGAACTCGTATTCTTCACATTACAAAGCAAGCACTATGACTAATCAGCCACTGTGTCCATATATTGACTAATAGATCACAATGTCATGTGTCCCACATCTAATTATGTAAAAATTTATATAGTATGCTCTTTGCTGAATTTTAAGAATCATGCGTATACCAGCTTGTGTTGTTGCGAACCGCTGAACGTCGTGTGCAATCGAAACAAATGATTCGAGGTTCGTATGGCCTTTAGTGAGACTTGGCTAACTTTTCTAGGCTTGACTTGTCTTCTGATAGCCACTTTGGTTTACAAATGAGAGCAAGCTAGCAACCATTCGCGATAAGCCAAACGTACATACTGAGAGGGTGTAACAAAAAGTTTGAACAGTCTACATTTCCATTTAAGGTAAATCTTTTAGAAACATAGCGACATAGGGAAAGTATGAAAAAGCGTATGATACCGGTACTTCATACTTTCCCTATGCCACTGCATAAGTTTACTGCCGCACCATTGGGTACCTGATAAAAAGTTCTGGCCTTTATGCCAGAAAGTCGAAGTTCCGTTACTATCATTCTCTTCACTTGTTTCAGCATACAATTATTAACACGCCACAGTAACTTCTACAATATTGCTCTTCTAAAAAAGACCTGCGTTTGTTTTAGAGTTTTATGTTGTTTTTGTTTATCTACTTCTCTTCCTTCTCATTTTCCTCCTGTCTTCTTTACCCTTACTTCCTAGTTTTTTACCGTTAGCACTAGGGAAGACTTAGATAAACCTATACCTACTAAGAGCCAATACGACAAAGGCTGTATAATAGTCCCTGCAGTCTTTTATTTTTAGGGCAACATTCGCGAAGAACTTTAAAAGAAACTTTTTGGTCCACCGACTTACAGAGAATGTTCTAAATCTATCTTGAGCGCAGTTATTATCCGAAATTATCTGCACGCATGAAATTTATAATTTCAAGAGGCTAACATTATATCTAGGCTAAACTAGGCGAATCTGCTACTCTGCGCCTCGTACGCGTTGTAACGAAAGTTGAGACACAAAGTACATGTAGGCCTACTTACGGATATAACAAATGGGTTGCGATAAAGCATGTTTTAGATTGATTTCAAGGGTCAACGACGATATAATTACACGACTGTAATTACGTAAATTACCGTACCTGGACTGTTCTAAGCTCATAATCAGTAAAACATTGAATCGTCACAAGAAACTGCGTGTGGCCCATTTAAGCAAATGGGTTGCAATAAAGCATGTTTTAGATTGATATCAAGGGTCCATGAAGCCCAGCGATTTCGTTAGACACCTGTAATTAATTAAGAGGCGCTAGAGGGACTATTCTAAGCACGTAGTGGTCAGTCCGTATACCAACATAACCAGAAACAAGTATATTTTCACTATAGTCAATGTATTTACACTTACGACGACGAAGGTAATGCTAAAAGAATGAGCTTCTCCTTTGCTTCTAAAATCTTCTTCTGTTTTATAGGTTGGAACAGATCCTCCAGTCTGATCACATAATCGAAATAGCCCAATCATACTGATGTCGGCCGAGGTTAAATTTTGTGCAGATACTACATTGAAGACTAAGTATTCTTAGACAAACATAATAAGTTCTATTTGAATAGTTTCTAACTTCTTAGCGTATTCGACACAGTTTTATTATTCTGAATTTTTAGAGGAATATTATTAAGTTCTTCGTATATCTCTATCACAGATCTCTTGTTCCCGTACCGTCGGGTAACAACGTTGGCCTTCGTACTGGCTTGATTAAGCTGAGACAGAGCGCAGTTGGAAGTAATCTTCCTAAAACTGTGTATACTTTTAACACGTAAGTAAAATATTTCGTTCCGTTAAGTTGAGTTGAGTTGAGTTTATTGTACCATTTGCATTCAAAATCACAAGTAAATAAACAGCAATCAAATAAAACAACTAAATTAACTAACAGCATGTTAGGGATTAGCAATATGTGAGCCAAAACCAGGTAATTTAACTGTTGCGAGTCAAGTTGCGAACGATTCATGGGGAGATGAAGCTGGGACAGCTTATCTAGTCTTCCCCACTGGTTTCCAGTCACAGAAATACATCAACAAAATGTACTGTTAACAGGCTAAGGCAGCCGTACAGTTAGTAACACTAGGCCTATTCATAGTCCAACGATAATAGACAGCATCACACTCCAAGTTATAAGTTGCTGAATTAGTACTGGTCAATCAGAGCAGTCTTATAATATACACACTTGAATGCAATCAAAGAGCGTAGTTCCCGTATGCATGAATCAATAGAGTTCCAGAACCGCGGTCCTTTTATGCTGACCGAGAAACATCTAGCATTTATCCTGCCTTATTCTGTTCTGTAGTTTTGTCTATGTCTGGTATTATAATCATGTACATCAGTAATCTATATACTATACTCATAGTGCAGTAATCTATATACTATACTCATAGTGCAGGATTGGATGAACTTGCTCCACATGTACTATCCCCACTAATGGATGTTCTGGCGACTCCCTTGGCGGAAATAATCAATTGCTCACTTAGAAACGGGGAAGTTCCCTGTGAGATTAAAATGGCCAAGGTAATACCTATACATAAACAGGGTAATAAAACGAAATATCAAATTTTAGGCCTATTTCAATTTTGCCTTTCTTCTCTAAAATCTTTGAAAGAATAATGTATGATAGACTCTTCTCTTATATAAATCATAAGAATCTCCTTTACCCCCTTCAGCATGGATTCCAACCTGGTCACTCAACCTCAATGTCATTACTGGATATTCAGGACAGGATCTCTAAGGCCATGGATAGTAATGAATTCTCTATAGGCATATTCTTAGACCTCGCCAAAGCATTTGACACGGTAGACCACAAAATTCTTCTAGCAAAATTGGAACACTATGGCATTAGGGATAGATCACTGGATTGGTTTAAAAGCTACTTAACTGGTCGATCACAGAGGGTTTTATGTAATGCTAACTTTTCTAATTTGCAATTCATATTATATGGTGTTCCACAAGGCTCAATCCTCGGACCTCTTCTGTTCTTAATTTATATTAATGATCTTCCCAATTCCTCATCACTGCTACGTTAAGTCTTATATCTTATTTGCTGACGACTCCAATGCCTTCTTATCTCACTCTTCTTACGACCAGCTGATAAAATTGGCCAATGAGGAATTGACCATGGCCGCTGAGTGGTTCAAAGCCAACAAATTATCATTAAATCTTTCTAAAACTAATTATATAATCTTTAGAGCTTCCAAAAAACTATACCTATTACAGATTGTGAACTAACCATTGACAATACAATAATTCCACAGGTTGAAACATCTAAATTTCTCGGTGTCTTCATTGACCAGCACTTGAAATGGGATTCCCATATTAATGAAATATCTAAAAAAATCATGAAAAACATTGGAATAATTAGAAGAATATCTTACCTACTCCCCTCTCAAATACTTAAGAACTTATATTTTGCTTTAATTTACCCCTATTTAATCTACTGCAATCTTATATGGACTTCTACCTATCCTACACACTTTAAAAAACTACAGATCTTGCAAAAAAGCTATACGTTTGATCACTAACTCGCCCTACAATTCGCACACTAAACCACTCTTTATCCAACTCAATTTACTAAATATTGAGCAAATTAAATATGTTCAGACTTGTGAACTTATGTACCGGTACGACAATAATTTGCTTCCACCGGCCTTTTCATCCTTCTTTGCTCCAGCCCTGCTCACCACCCAAACCAGAAGTAATCGTTCTTATGTATGCAACTTTGCTAGAACTAATACCCGCAAATTCTCAATCAGGTATCAAGGACCCCTTTTATGGAATAATTTACCGCATCTCATTCGAACAGCATCAGGTCTCCCCCACTTTAAAAGTCTCATTCGTGCACACACAATGAATAAATGAAAATATATTCACATCCCGGATTCAGTCTTTGTAGTCAATCTAATAATTATATTTCCAACATTACATATTTTATTAACCAGTCACTTGTCAATTTAAGTAGGCCCCTATCTAGCGGGACCCGTCCCTTCTGGTGAGCCTATTGTTCCTGATCAACTCTCGTTGCTTATTAGCTCAATGTGTTGTTTTAATCTTCGATTGTTCGTTTATATGACTATGTTGTTCAACACTTGTATCTGTTACTGCATGGGATCAATAAAGTGAATTGAATTGAAAGTAATCACTGTGAAATATGAGTTAAATAAAGCTTGGAGATTGAGGTGCCGGTATTAGAACCTATCGTAACCTGGCCATGATAGTGTAGCCTATTTAGAGCGTTGGCTGTGAAGTAGAAGTCTTTGCAAACTAGGCCAACTAATTTTATCTGGGATAGGGCCTACAGCATGCACTTCGCTCGCGTTATCATGAAACATAATGATACAAGCGTATGCGGACATGATAAATGAATTGCGATAAAGCATGGTTACGATCGATATCAAGGGTCATTGAAGCAATTTGACCATTGAATCTTAGCACGTAACTGTGCGGCCCATTAAAACAAGGTCGTTATGATTACCTGAAATCCAACGATTGCATACAGAATACACATAACACGAAATGCTCGCTACTGAAAATTATAAACGATTTCCACCCTAATAACTTTTATAGCGCCGTTTTCACAAACTCCAAATCTATGTACCCCTTTGCTAGACACCTGTGCCTATGAGAAATCTGATTCTGTCGACTTAGCTGCACTGTGCGCTATAGAACCAACGGATTACATTTATCGCTGATAGTTACTAACATATGCGCATAATGAAACACAAGTGAATGCGTGTACTAAAGAACCTCGGGAAATTGGTCCTCTAATAGCCAGTTGGTCTCAAACATATCACGACCTCGTTAACCATCGGCATTGAGACAAGATTGAGATATAATTTTTCAGTCTGCACTCGGCCAATTTGGTTTTAGAAACATTCCGCTGGCCTTGCTTCTTCACGTGCATTCTCGAGCATAAGATAAATTCTTTTAGATTGTTCTGGAGTAGCAATTGCTGCTTTTACGTCGTCCTTTTCGGGATTTAACCTTAGAGCAAAGCATGGTACAGAGAGCAGCTTGCAGTCAAACCATTGATATTATCCGTGTCTGCTGTTTCATTTTGGTTCTAAATCCAATTATCGTTGGCTAGGCCAGAAGAAAATGATCTAAGCGAGGTTAAGACAAGCAAATACAAAAACTTAGAAACATTTTATATATTATGCGATCCTCTGAAATAATTAAGATATGTACTTTAAATTCGATTCCATGAAAAGCAATACCTAAGTAATGTGTTATTTTGCATGATAAATTAAATAAAATGGTTTTTTTTGTAATAGGTCTAGACTACATAATGTTCTATCGATGCTAATGATCAATATAATGAAGCATGCAATCACAATCCACGGAAAGTAAAGACTCTTTAAAGATACTTTTCTCACTCCTATAGGCT
>JACEVL010004041.1:0-11765 GCA_020284085.1 Aporrectodea caliginosa
TTTTCACCATCAACTCTTGACGCTATAGCTTTGTGCATCATGGAGTCAATGGTTTCGAAAGAAATATACTTTTCTAATCTATACAAAACAGATAATCAGATATTCATCAATACATATTAATATATTAAATTAACTTTGTATACTTCTTGGCATACCATGGCGCATTTTTTTATAACGGATCGTTGGCGGTGAGTCTGCAAACTCTGCATGCAATTGACGCGGCCTACTAAAATATAGGCCTCTTTAGAACATAACACGGTAGAACACGTAACATAATATACCATAATATAGCATAACATAACATAACGTAACATAACATTGCATATCATATATATAGGGCCTATGAGAATTTGTAAAGCGCAACTTCAATGAAAAGCTCATCACTATAATAAAGCTCTCACCCAACAAGGAGAACCCTCATACTCTTAGACTTCAAGCGCTGCAGATGCATTCGATCAATGTCCCTGGAAGTGTTTTAAAGTTGTGCGAGCCAATTAATCTCAGCAAGCATATACAAGTAACTGACCTAAGGTGTATAAAATTATGCATTATATCCGATATCACAGACTTATATTATATTTTGTATAAAGTATAAACACTGATGTTTCCAAAAAAGTTGTTTGAGAATGCCTTTGCCTCGACGACACAGAGCCAAAACTTGTGTTGGCATCGGCGCCTTTGTCGTCTTGGCTCCCGGTCATCTGCATATAATTATAATTTATGCATGTATTTAAATAATTTATGCACAATTATACATTAAATATGCATCATGAATATTTCTCATGCAGGTGCATGGATGAACAATCGACAAAGACAGACTCTTATGAATGCGAGGTCTTGTACAGGGTATGGGCGCTATATTAATGACAAGGTACATTGCAGGTACAAATGAACAGAGAATGCATGGTACAGAAAGAAGCTATAATTATATATGAATGTGCAACGTAATATCATTGTTTGTCAACAATCATACGAAGTCGACGATTTATGTGTGGCATCATATTATTATGTATATAATTATATTTTCAATCCGACATACAGAAATTATCATTCGTTTCTATAAAGATTTCCTTGTATACAATATCCAATTCGATCTCATCAAATGTGATCATTCGATCCGATCAATTTCGATCAGACCAAACTCATCAATTCCACATCCGATCAACGTTTCCTCGAATAACAGAAAATCCAGTGCGTCGTTATCACGGGTGTCAAAAAGCTGCAGCCCCCGCGGAGGATTCTTTCTGGCCTGTGGTGACTTGCCTATAATAAAGTATGCACAATTTGAGACCAAAAGTTCAAATTTGTCCTTTTTAATGCTTGACGAGCTTTATTTGATGTTCGTGACGGATAATGAAGATCAAAATTAAGATTCTATAAGCCTATGCTTAGAAATGTATAGAAATGCACTATTTTCAGATTTAGTTTTGCAAAACTTTTCGGGGGACGGACTCACCAGACATCATTTGCTAAGGGGCCTTTAGTACCCTGGCCCGCAATGCATTTGCTGGAAAATATTGCCCCTGGCCCACCATTAAAAAGGTTTTACAGCCCTGGTCTACATGCATGTTCGTGTCTGTGCGTATTTGAATATAGTTGTGCGCATAGATTTTTTACCGGACTTTTTTCTTTTGCGTTGCGTGGAGGCAAAACTGCTTATAACTTGCATGCAGGGAGCATTGCTTCCAATACAGTTCAGAATAACCAGATATTGCACAAATTAAATATTTTGTGATTTATGGAAAATTATGCATGTATAGGCTACATAATCATGAAAGGCTGACACAAGGGAGTGGGAGAACCGTGGAGCAATTACCTGCAGAGGAGGATTTTCCTCACGAGGAACATTTTGCCGAATTAGCGCGCAGGTTCGCGGAGCATCGTATCTTTGTTTTAGAAAATTCAGAGACCGATGCGTAGGCTAATTGTTAAAACTCTATAGCACTGATTAATTAAATTTCTTCCTCCCTTTGTTCGTTATTTTGTTCTTTCTTTCAATTATCTATACTTATCCGTTCGTTCACTCATTCAGTCGCTGTATTTGTATTTATCTGAGCCATGGGCGTCGAGAGCCACGGCGGGCCCCGGGGCAGACACTTCTCAGAGTCCATCAGGGCCCCTTGTTTTTTCAATTTTATCTGTAAGTCCGAGTCTGATGTAAGGACGAAAAAAAGCCTATCAAACTATATTTAAGGAATAATATTAATAATAGTAAAAGTAGATGTAGAAATCAATTTCTGGTTTAAAAGGTCCATCAGCCTCGCCAGATCTATATGAGTCATCTTCTCCGGCGATTTCATTAACAGGCATGAAAATGCTTCCATACCCATTTTCAGGCTTCACGTCAACTTGACCTGTGACAGTTGTCGCATTATAATGTCCAATTTCAGGCGGTACGGATATGTCACTTGCAATGTCTGCATAGACTCTGTGCCATGATCGTCAACTCCACTACTACCGGGTACTGCTACTACTAGCGACGATATTGTCAGCTTGATTTCCTGCATCATTCGCTTTTGATGAAATTGAAAATCAAACATTTGGAAGGAGTGTCTATCTAGCTAATCTTTCTTTCCTTTTTTGAGCTCCAGATTTCTTATGGTAATTCATCGTCTAATTTGTCATCATCTTAAAGAAATATAGCCTAATATAAAATATTGGTATTTTGGTAGTATGATAACTGTAGCCTATATCCAGTTTTAAGTTCAAGTCTTATTTATTTGGATAATAACTCAAATTTCAATTCGTAAATTTACATCCAGTAAAAGATTTTATGGCTGCCAGAAAATCAATAATCTTTTCTAGGCCGACTGCTGATGAATCCCAAATATAATACTGATAGTGTTTTTTAAATTAAAGTTCTTCAACTATAATATGACCACAACTGCTACAGTTGTGACTTAAATAACTGAAACTGATTTTACCATAAATATGCGTAATGCGAAGTGCTAGGCCACGCATATATGATTCTATAATATATTCGTTTATTGGTATGAAACAGGTAAACACACCGCTATCTGATACATGTGGTAATAGGAAAGTTTAGAATGAGTGTAGTGTTTTAAGTCATAAAATGTCAGATTATATCACCAAGAGAGCTTCTATATATATATAGGACTCTGGGGATAAACTGTCTATCTTTCGGAGGCAATGTGTAGCTATGTGAATTCTGGTGTAATATGGAATTCAGTCAGTAATCGAAATTTGTCTCAGACAAATTGTCTGCATTACTTAACTTTGCACAGTAACAGCTAGAGGCTAGATCGAAATCATTCTGATGACCAACGTCTGTTCTCGCCCATAAATCCTCTTACTGGACAACTGAGACTGTGTTAAGTGACACAGCTACTAAATCGTTTTCATTAACATTGCCAATAGAATTATCTGCAGTGCTAACTAACCTCTTCAGTCCAATTTCCACCGTCACATTCGTTACTGGCTTGCTTTTCTGGCAAAGAAATTCGATAGATCGGTTTCTCTATTATAAAGCTTAATCCCCTAGTTATTAATTAAATCTGAAGAATTTAATTAAAATCGTTTAAAAAAGTAAATGAATGGATTATAATTAGCGACTGTTTTCTGAGCATGAATAACTACATAGACCGAGTAACATGAACACTGCAGCGTGTGTAGTGTGTACACTGCTGTACAGGGTTGTATAGAGACACATTGAAAGAGATACCCCTAGACTGCGAGAGACAGACAGACAAATATACATTTATAGAGATAGAGAGACAGACAGACCGACAGAGACAGACAGACAGAGACTGTGAGAGACATACAAGGCAGATATTATTTCCCGCATTCCATAGCCCTGATGGAGATGAGTGATAGGTAGAGCGGACGTATACAGGGAATCATCCCTTGCCCTAAATTGTTGTGCATCAGAAAGAAACGATCTTTGTAAACAACTGTGTTCGTTTCTACTGTGGGTCAAATACGATGACAAATCGGGTGACCTAAACCAGGCAACTCCGGATATTATTAAGAAGTCCTTGCCTAAACAGACACCACACATACATGTATACGCCTGTGGCCCTGTGTATCATGTATAATGATTCACGAAGCATCCGTCATTATACAGACTGCAGTGGGCCAAAACTTGCAGCTTTCTTCAGATTGAACAAAGTTTTAGACATTTCCGGGCCCCTGCCAGGGCCCCCTGCCATAGAACCGGGCCCCGGGGCAGCAACCCCCCCTGACCCCCTCTCTCATCGGCCCTGTTTATCTCTTAAAACCACCAATTCCTATGCACAGGAAAGCCTTCAAACGCGGAAGAACGTCTGCTAAACCGACAGCCGTGCATATAATTATAACAGGAGTCGAATTTAGCTGTATGGCAGCTTGTAAGGCGCCTATCTGTCCAACTGCTCATTTACAGTTCCCCTAGGGAGTGGAAGGCTGAGTCGGTATGCGGACGTTTCGTCAACGGACGATTCGTCAACGGACTGTTCGTCAAGACTGTTCGTCAAGTGGACGATTCGTCAACGGACTGTTCGTCAACGAACTGTTCGTCAAACGTAATCGATAATTAATTCTCGTTGACCAATAAAAGGATTTCTAGCCCATTAAGCGTGACAGCAGGTGCGCAAAATACATACAATTGATGTTGGATTGATGATAATAGCCTAACTCTTCCTTAACCCTTATAGGGTCACGATATTTGTCAACCGATTTTGGTCACCGGGGGGTAAAAAAATACCCCCACTGTGATTCGCATGATTCCCATCATCCATGATAAACTCCGATTTTCAAGTAGAAAACTAAAAAAGTTATTCATAGAAGGTACTACACGTGCGCCCGGAAAACTCGAAGGTGGGCAATGCGATTATTCTATTTCATAATTGATGCTGCCTGTCTAAACGCATTCGTCGTGTGGAATCTGAAAACCCGCAATGGAAAAATCATAAAGGTTCAACACGTCTTGATAAGCGACGTCTTTTCCTGACAGAAGTACTGTTGCTGACAAGCTCGTGGAGCCATTGATTACACAGCGTGCCTCCGATCCATCAATTTCACACCAACCACCTGTAGCAAAAGCCATGTTGGCGATCGGTGTACAACCGGCACCTAGTCGATGCGCAACAAATCCAGCGAATAAATGTGGTCGACGCCACTCGTGTCCACGTAAAGACGACAAGAAATGTGAACACAAATGCACTAAGTGCAACAGTTTCGTGTGCGGAAAGCATGCAGTCAAAACACTTGCATATTCCTGCTTATCCTGCCCACTTTCCCTCTCTGCAGATGCAGAATGACTGTTCAGTAAATGCTGAACGGTACCGTTTGTGTACATTGTATACCATTGCGCTTATAATGTCATAATTTAGCAGAACTTCATTTATTCATCCTAATTTGATGAAACCAAAACGATTTCTATATATATATAATGTTCAGATACTGATAAGGAAACATTGTAACAGCAAGACACTCATGTGTAAAGCATGCATAATGTTACGTTTATATATTCCTGAGTAAAATAGCTACGACGTGGTGCATTTTCGTACTTTATAGCTGATTTGGGTGCATGAGTAACTAATGAAACTGGAATAGGGTCGGACTGGCTTGCAAAAGCGGCCCGGGAAATTTGGTCGTGGGCGGCCCACATAATCGGCGCGAAGCCTTTCAGGATAAACCTATGAGGTGGTCTAAGTGGTGTCATCCGCAAATTTTTTGTAACAGTTAACATTAACTGAAGGACATTTTTAGTTATTAATGGGCCAATTGGCATAAATATTGTTAAATGAATATCAAACGATTAATAATAATAATAATATCTTTTCTTTAATAAGCGCCTGACAAACGCACTGCGCTGTACACATTTACATGTTATGCAATTGAAATCTTAACTACTAACAGAACAGACAGCTTGCAATACAACGGCGCTAATAGCAGCCTACAAAGCATATCCGCCCAACGGGGGCTCGAACTCGGTACCTCTCGGTCTCTGTGCCAGATGTTTTCCAATGCGCCACGGGCAAACACATTTTTTTCTAAATTCGTAATTATATTTGGAATCAACTGTTACTAAATGTAGTGCACTGTGCACAGTTTATTTCAAAAACTTAACATCATGATAGAACTAGACACTAGTAGACACAACTTCACAACCACATAATAATAATTATAGCAGTGTTTTCATCGTATCACTAGTTGACGCCAAAACGTCAATGATGTCATCATTATTAATTCTGAGAAGGCACTGGTCCGTTCATAAGCCATGAGCATAAAAGACTCTAAACTTGGCTGACTTCGCAAATTTCTTAATCTGTTCAAAATGTATTTCAATTTCGAAAATGACCTTGCACAGGCAACTTGTGATGTTGATAATGTCAACATGAATTTGTAAGCCAAAAACAAATTTGAATAAGCCAACTATGCAAATTGAATTTGAAGAGAACGTGGTAAGAGCAAGCAATAAATTTTTTGCCAGATTTGCATTAATTTCTGTTGCTGTTGTTGTTTTCTGCTCTGTACCGGACATCATTATTAAAATACAATTAAGAAGTAGAACTAAAATATCATAATATTTTTAATCATATTTTGTCTATTCTGGGCGCCGGCCCACCGGCCCGTCAGCCCACCGGCCCACCGGGAATCTCCCGGTGTCCCGGCGGCCCAGTCCAAGCCTAAACTGGATGCATTCTGTGGATGAAACATGTTTAGGAAAAGTCATAGAAGCGATTTCTTCAACTATTTTCAGGGATTAAAATTTCCGTCAAAAACCGAGATGGGGGTATTTTTTTTACCCCCCGGTGACCCTATATAAGGGTTAAATAGAAGTTAGATTGATGAAATAATTTTTTAAAGTAAAAGCTGGATTGATGAAAATAGTTTCATTGCGAAACTAGAAGTCGGATTGATGAAAATAATTCTTGCTATTTAAGCAAAAAATTAGTTTCATCGATACAACTTCTATTTAAGCACATAATTTCTGTCATCAATCCAACTTCTAGTTAAGCAAAGAATTTCTTTCATCAATCCAACTTCTAGTTAAGCAAAGAATTAGTCTCATCAATCCAATTACTATTTAAGCAAAGACTTTCTTTTATCAATCTAACTTCCAATTTAAATTGAGAGCGCGTGATATAGGTTATGATTGTGCAAGCAAAATGGCTTACATATCTCCCCCAAGCGAGGACATAATTGTAAAATATCTCTGCATGGTTCCACTGGAAAAGTTTACTATTTCCCTTGGACGAACAGTCCGTTGAAGAATCGTCCGTTGACGAAACGTCCACTTGGCGATTAGTCCTTGACGAACAGTCCGTTGACGAATCGTCCGTTGACGAAACGTCCATGAACCGGCTGAGTCAACCTTTATGAGACTAACGAGTATCGAACTCGCGTCCTTCTGAGCTTCCTGCCAGCGTGTTACCACTTACCATTCAACCATCTCCGCCGATAGGTCTTGGTATCCGCCGGTGATGGCACATACACGGTTATATCACCGTCCCTCGCAGATTGAAGACACTGCCTGCAGCGCCCAGAAATCCCTGGAACCCCGTGCCTCCGAATCTCTGGGTGGCGCTATACAAATGTTCATTTACAAGTAGAATTACAATTACAATATAGTATACATATTATAGGTATATACTCGACCTGTAAAGGCTACAGATGGTGCACGGAGACCTTGCGTGTTGATATTTATCTATTAATTTATTAAACTTTTTTCTCAACTAATTTTAAGGCTGTGAAAAAGAAAAGCTGCAGTGAACAGTGTTTAATCTAGACGTCTCTTGGGGGGAAGTTCCCCCAGGATCGAGTTCTCCCCCACAGAAAAATGAGAGATATGAAATTTTGTACAGAAAGTGTGAAATTTAGGGATAATTCCCCCCCCCCAGGATTTATCGAGGAGGGGAATTTGTCGTTACCACCTCCCCCGGCGGTCAACTTTTCAAATATGTTGGATATATCCCCCGAGAAGTCTAGATCCACCCCCGACCGCAAGGGGAGTAGATTAAACACTGTGCAGTGAGATCTGAAACTTCTTCTCATGCACGACACAAATCCGGAATATTTGCTTTAATGTTCGAAGCAGCAATTCGAAGTTCATTGGAGAAATTGTCATCTGTCGGTTTGCATCTGTTTTTGCATGTTTTTGGTTTCAGCTTTGAGAAGAACTGTTCACAAATTTAATATGGGTGCTTGCCATGCACTGGTTGGAAACAGTGCAACCATTTTCAGGGCATGAAATCTAAGTACAAAGAGTAGTTTACATTGATGATTGGGGATTAAGCTATAGTTGACTATATATAATAGAGGCCGGATTCTTAATAAATATACAATATATAAAATATGAAATAATATGAAAAAGGTATTTTATTGTCGGTCTTCGTGGAAAAATCCAGACTTTCATGTCTGGTACAATTGATAATATACAAGTCATGTCAAGGACCGGTTCAAAGGTCCCCAGGGGTCGGATCCGGTCCGCTGGCCGTATGTTGCCCATCCATGACTAAACGGAAATTATAATATTATGTCGGATGATAAAACATGCGATGCATGCAGCCCATCTGATATCGACTATATCGCGCTGCGACCATTTTACATGTAGGCTTCCCTTAATGTACAACATTGTACATACATGTATATCCGTGCTTGTTATTAATTCAAACAAGCAATATGATTAGAAATCAGATATGCAGATGATTACTAGTTATTACAAGAGTCTAATTTAACTGTGTGGCAACCATGCGAGGCGCCCATCTGTCACATGGCTCATGTTACTGCAGACGCCACCTAGCAAATGGAAGGCTGAGCAGACCATTGGGAGGGTATACCGGGAATCGATCCCGCGTCCATGCTGATCTTCTGCTGTCCGTGTCGTAGCGTTCCCATAACCTAAACTCCCTCCCATCGCTAATAGTAACAAGCTACTTACAACTATATAGGCCTATACAGCGTGGATGCATGCTTTACAATGTCAAATGTCAGCTCAGATGCTAAGAGCTACACACATCGCAGGATGTGTCCGTTTAGTTTCCCTTCTGCATGCAGTGGACTAAAATCACGCTGATTAAGATTCTGACAGAAGCATTGGCATCTCAATGCAGACTACTGAACTCTATACGATATATTATATTAGTGCAATTTTATTATGCGTTCAAACTTAACCAATGTTCGCATTCTCACAATGCCAGTCCCACGTCTGGATGAAAGAGGAGGGCGACGCTAATGATCCTTTTATCACACAGTGTCGTTAAACAGAAACTACTAACTATATACTATATATTATGACATTTTGTGGGGCGCGGTGCTGTAGGGGTATGTTCGGTGCTTTGCAGCCGGAGGGTTGCAGGTTCGAATCAACCTCAAGCCGCCGCGTAGGGACCCTGGGCAAGTCCTTCACTCTCAATGGGGTACTCTGTAAAAAATGGCTGCTATAGGTGGCGCCAGGATGGGATATAGTTTGGCTACTCAAGGTAAAATGTGTGCTCTGTTGTGCGGTAGGTTTATTTCATAGATATCTTACATGTAATATATGATGTCTATGGTTTATTTACGCTAAAGTTGTCTAAAGTTTGACCACATCACATACTGGCGACGCCTATCGCCGCTTAAAGGAACTGCTCACAGAGTCCCCCATTGCTCTTGCGCTTCGGCTTGAAACTCCGATTCAGTGTCCGCGCTGTAGTCGGGAGCGCCTCTGAGTAGAAATCTAGAAGGGGCGCTATAACAAGTGCTCATACATACATAAATACATACATACATACATACATACATACATACATACATACATACATACATACATGCATACATACATACATAATAAACTATAAATGAAACTATGTTATATATTTATTCATTTATTTATTTATTTATATGCATACATACATACCTACATACATACATACATACATACATACATACATACATACATACATACATACATACATACATACATACATACATACATACATACATACATACATACATACTAGAGGTCTGCGGGTACAGCATTTTTGCAACCCCACCCGTACCCGTAGCACAGAACCGCTACCCGTACCCGTACCCGACCCGTACTCAAAATTACTACCCGACCCTACCCGTACCCACGGGTATACCCGTACCCGTACAGTACCCGTCACGTCATTAGCAGTCCTTCCCATAGTCCCTTTCCCTTCCAGGTCAATCGGCTTACAACTCACCATGTAATGTAGTAATAATAATAAAATAGGCTGATGATGCTGATTATAGTAGTAGTAGTAGTAGTAGTAGCAGCAGCAGCAGCAGCAGCAGCAGCAGCAGCAGCAGCAGCAGCAGCAGCAGCAGCAGCAGCAACAGTAGCAGCAGCAGCAGCAGAAACAGCAGCAGCAACAGCACCAGCAGTAAAAGCAGCAGCAGTAGTAGTAGTAATAATAATAGGCAGTCAACTTATGGAACCTGTCACATGCAAATGTTGTGCTGTCTCAATTGTATTGTGCATTTTATCTCCGTGGTCTACTCTACTCTACATACTGTAGGCCTATATGTAGGCTATACACTGTCACCAATAACACTAAGTAACTGTAAATAGCAAGTTGTAGACCCGGTCAGGTCCATTGTGCGCCTACAACCCTACATTCTCTATTATATGTAACGGTGACATTGTAACCCCCAAACGTCACGTCAGTACGGGTAAAACCGGGTATACCTGTACCCGTGATGACCCTACCCGTACCCGACCCGACCCGTGTAATGCGTACCCGACCCGTACCCGATCCGCGGGTACGGGTCGGGTACGGGTAAACCCGCGGGTACGGGGTATACCCGCAGAACCCCTAATACATACATACATACATACATACAATGCAATACAGTGCAATTAGTTTCAGTCACTCAAGTTCTAAATGGTGATGGAGAGTATAGGCATATATATAATAGTCCCACAGGCTATATAGCCCCGAGACAGCCATGAGTATGAAGTGTTGGCGACATCATTTTCTTAGCCTCGGGATATGAGGGCGGGTGGCCAGTCCTTTTCCTCCCCATCTCATCTTCCCACCAATAGTGTATACGGTCAGTGTTCCCATTATGGCTGAGTTGGCTATAGGGGCGCAGGTGGGGCAGAATCTCGAACCAAATTTTATGTCTAAGTGAACCTCGGGCAAATTTCAAGTGCATTGCTCTTTACTTAACATCAAAAGTCGACTTCCATTCACTTCTCCATCTGCATCTTAGCATCATATTAACAAACATCAGCTTCTTCTCATCACCTTTGTTATCGTTAATGAAGGCATCATCCTCGCTCACCTTAGCCATTATCACTGTTATTATGCACGGCCGCTGTTGTCGGCATAGTCTTAGAACTCCCATCTCCGACTACTAAACCTGTAATCATATATGGTCGCCACACACGCTATGTGGAGTTCATCCGGTGCATATGGTCCGAAGCAAATGGCCAGAAGGATCGACGAACAAGTGGCCATATACAGGAAGGACGTTTGATTGACAGGTCAATGGCTGTCCTTGCGTCATGGGAAGAAGAATTCACACAAATGGCTTGGACGCGTCTGGCTTTGTAATGTCCACGCATGCATACAGTGTATATATATACATACATACATATTATATATATATATATATATATATGCAGCCAGCGAATTATACATGCGACCTATAAGGCCGAATTTATTGAGGTATCTCTCCCTTTCTCTGTCTCTATAGTATACATAATAATTATATCCTCTCCTCTTCTTTCGCTGTCTCTGTATCTGTTTCTCTTTGTGCATGTATATTCGATCTCTTTAAGCCGAATTTATTGAACATTGTTTCCCTCTTGT
>JACEVL010004042.1:0-10705 GCA_020284085.1 Aporrectodea caliginosa
TCAATGAAGAGACTGTTGTTCTTGATGGAAAGGTCGTATTCAAGGGATGACTTTGTGCGGAGCAATTAAGTGCTGCAGCGCATTCTCCGCCTCGCGTAGTTTGGCCTTCAGTTGATCCACTGTCTCTGTGATTTCGTAGACTTCTTCAACGAGTCTGCAAAGCACAGTTTCAATTAGCAGATGGCAAGTATGTTTGAAACAAAAAACCTCACATGAAACACTTTCTGAGCTGTAGGTAATTTGGAATAGAAGGATTTAAGATGCAGTGCCAGGTTTTTGATGCATAATTTTAATGTTATTACTACCTTAACTTGCACTGAAATCTGAACTTCTCATATTTGTAACTTGAAATTAACAGCTCATCATTTTATTCTAGTCAGGAAATAACATCTTGAAGATCCTGTTACATGTAGGCCCTAGTAACAAAATAGTCTAGCTGGCTTTGTAATGAAAGTTTAATAATAGGACCCCCATGTGCACCCACCCACCCTGGAGCGTTACGTAATTATGCGATGACCCCAAGGAATGTGAAGTTATTGATTTTAGTAAAAGGAAACGCAGGAATATTAAATATAAAAAAAAGATAAATTTTATCAGTTACGGTCTACAGTAGGCCAACTTGTTGTTGCAACGAATGTATTATTATGTGGAAGACGGAGAATTGCAAATGTTGTATTATCATTTATCAGTCTTAGCGTATTTAATTATTCGACCGTTGTAGCAATATTATTTTTCTTCAGTTCTACTTTGGCGAGAATCCTTTTCATCGATGCAGCGTCTATTTTGGTAGGAATTCGTTTCATCAATCCAGCTTAAGCAGAATTTTTTTTTCATCAGTACAACTTCTATAATTAGTATAATCAGTATAACTTCTATAATTAGGAATTATTTTTCATCAATCCAGCTTCCATTTAAGCAAGATTCTTTTAATCAATCTCACTTTTATCTAAGCAAAACTAATTTTCATCAATCCAACTTCTATTTAGCAAGAATTCTTTTCGTCAGTCCAACTTGTATTCGACCTACGCTGACTCCCATGCAAAGGTCAATAATTAATTAATTAAATAGGCTATACTAAAATACACTTTACCTCAGTATTAGCCATAAGACTAACTAGGCCTATAGGCCTACATTTTCATCAGAGACGTGTCTACGACTTACAAAATTAATGTATCAAGCGACATTTTTTGTCTACATAGCTCATATATCGCAAGTTATAAATATCAATTATTATGAAGGTTAACAATAGGACTAGGCCTAATAAAGTTTTAGACACTAAAAATGACGGAATCATCAGACTAAAATTTTCAACACATAAACTGCAGCAGACAGCAGCTTGTTGCCATCAAGTTTGATGTTATTTTGCACAAAATTAACCCAAATGAACAAAACAATTACAAATTACAATAATAGCCTATAGGCTACTTTATGAGAATGCTAAACAGTAAAAAAATAGAAAATTGAATATACTTAAAGTAATTCGTAATTCAAACACGTTATTTTTATTATAACCAGTGGTGTAGTGGGGCGGGAACGCGGGGGAACGCCGTTCCCGCACTTTTTTCCAGGGAGGGAACGCGATCCCTCACTATTTTGCAGCATTTCTGTACAGGTATGGAAACTGTTTGAATACTTGAATACAATATGTTACAAATAACAAATTCCTATGTATAAATTTACATAATTACATTTATTATTTATTTTTTTACATTCAACAGTTTCAAAAATAGCAGCGCTCACACTATGCAAAATTCTTGCAAGATTGCACTTTTTGCTACAGTTGCTACTTCAATTTCCAGGCGTTCCCCACTTCATTTTTAGGACTACACCACTGATTATAACTGAACAAAAATATTTTCATTCGTTTGGGGGTGTAGTAGGCTGAATAGACTCCCCCTTTTAAACACTCCGGAGTCTATTTATCCCAGGAATTATTGACTCGCGGAGTTAATTCTTACTAGGAATAATTGACCGGTGGAGTGTATTGTTACTAGGACTAAAACAATCCTGTTGGTGCAGTGGCGTAACTAGGGATTCGTGCGCCCGGGGCAAACATTTCCTGAAAATTTTTTCCAAAATTTCTGATGACCTTTTTTTGCTTTTCCGTCTGTTTCTCTGCTTTTGTCAAATCTCATTTTTGCCCCCCCTTGTCCGAGCCCCCCGACTCACATACAAAATTTACTTTTTAAGCTATTTTTCTATTTTACCTGATTTCTTTAACAAAAAACACATTTTCAGACCTAATTTTGCGCCCCCCGTCCTGCGCCGGGGGCGGCCGCCCCCTGCCCCCTCGTTACGCCACTGTGTTGGTGAATAGACACTCCAGTGGAGTTGATTCTTCCTAGGACAAATTGAATGGGGGAGTTAATTCTTCCTAGGACATATTGACTGGGAAAGTTAATTCTTCCTAGGACATATTGACTGGGGAGTTAATTCTTCTTAGGACAAATTGACTAGAAGATTTAATTCTTCCTAGGACAAACTGACTGGGGAGTTAATTCTTCCCAGGACATATTGACTGGGGGAGTTAATTCTTCCTAGGACAAATTGACTGGGGATTAAATCCTTAATTCCTATGCCAAATTGAATGGGGAGTTAATTCTTCCTAGGACATATTGACTGGGGAGTTAATTCTTCCTGGGACCAAATGACTTGTGGAGTTAATTCTTCCTAGGACAAATTGAATGGGGAGTTGATTCTTCCTAGGACAAATTGATGGGGGAGTTAATTCTTCCCAGGACATATTGACTGGGGGAGTTAATTCTTCCTAGGACAAATTGACTGGGGAGTTTATCCTTAATTCCTAGGAAAAATTTAATGGGGAGTTAATTCTTCCTAGGGCATATTGACTGGGGGAGTTAATTCTTCCTGGGACCAAATGACTTGTGGAGTTAATTCTTCCTATAGGACAAATTGAATGGGGAGTTGATTCTTCCTAGGACAAATTGACTGAGGGAGTTGATTCTTCCTAGGACAAATTGACTGGGGAGTTTATTCTTCCTAGGACATATTGACTGGGGAGTTAATTCTTCCTGGGACCAAATGACTTGTGGAGTTAATTCTTCCTAGGACAAATTGAATGGGGGAGTTGATTCTTCCTAGGACAAATTGACGGAGTTTATACTTCCTAGGACATATTGACGGGGGATTTAATTCTTCCTGGGACCAAATGACTTGTGGAGTTAATTCTTCCTAGGACAAATTGAATGGGGAGTTGATTCTTCCTAGGACAAATTGACTTGTGGAGCTGATTCGTCCTAGGACAAATTGAGTGGCGTAGTCTTTGGTAAGAAGTATCTTCAGTGTAGGACCAATTAACAACGAAGAAAACTCCTCCAAACGAAAACAGTCGGCTTCGGCTACAAAGTGATGATGATAGTAATTATGAGTCCCCCATTCAATTTGGGTAAACATTTAGAAACGGAGTGCGTAGGTTTCGTGGGTGTCTGTTAGGATCAGGGTTAGGCGTCGTGAGAGTCGGTTAGGGTCAGGGTTAGGGTTCGTGTCATCATTAGAAAACATGGTACCTTCCTCGCAGCATGCCAAAAGATACTGTGAAATGCCAGTAAACTTACGCATCGCGATACTAAATGTTCGCCTCAATTTGTCCTAGGAAGAATCAACTCCACGAGTATTTGGTCCCAGGAAGAATCAACTCCACAAATCAGTTGGTCCCAAGAAAAATCACCTTCCTAGTCAATTTGTCCTAGGAAGAATTCATTCCCCAGTCAATATTACCTAGGAAGAATTAACTCCCCAGTCAATTTGTTTTAGGAAGAATTTACTCCCCCAGTCAATATGTTCTAGAAAGAATTAACTCGCCCATTCAATTTGTCCTAAGAAGAATTAACTCCCTCAGTCAATTTGTCCTGGGAAGAAATAACTCCTCCATTCAATATGTCCTAGGAAGAATGAACTCCCCAGTCAATATGTCCTAGGAAGAATTAACTCCCCCTGTCAATATGTCCTAGGAAGAATTAACTCCCCATTCAATTTGTCCTAGGAAGAATTTACTCCCCCAGTCAATATGTCCTAGAAAGAATTAACTCCCCCATTCAATTTGTCCTAAGAAGAATTAACTCCCTCAGTCAATTTGTCCTGGGAAGAAATAACTCCTCCATTCAATATGTCCTAGGAAGAATGAACTCCCCCAGTCAGTTTGTACTAGGAAGAATTAAATCTCCTAGTCAATTTGTCATAAGAAGAATTAACTCCCCAGTCAATATGTCCTAGGAAGAATTAACTCCCCATTCAATTTGTCCTAGGAAGAATTAACTCCCCAGTCAATATGTCCTAGGAAGAATTAACTCCCCATTCAATTTGCCCTAGGAAGAATTAACTCCCCCAGTCAATATGTCCTAGGAAGAATTAACTCCGCCATTCAATTTGTTATAGGAAGAATTAACTCCCCATTCAATTTGTCCTTGGAAGAATCAACTCCCTATTCAATTTGTCCTTGGAAGAATCAACTCCACAAGTCATTTGGTCCGATCTTAAACGAAAACACTCCCGGAGTGTTTATTCGCTGGGTGGAGTGTTTTTGTCCTAGTATGGATTAACTCTTGAGTCATTATGTACGATAAAGATGTTTATTTGATGTGAAGGTCCAGCCATGACTGAACGTTTCCCCTCCAATTCCCAAACTTGTTGCTTTATTAATTTATGCTGTTTCACTGTCAAGTGAAATTATATAATTGATAAAAAAACATTGAGCGATCGGCCTACCGTTCTCTAAAGTAAATTATCTGAGAAATTGCTCGCTTGTTTTTCTGATTGTAGACGACCTGGATTCGATGTATAAAGTCGCAGCTTGCGAGGTGGCCATAGTTGGTAGCCATTACTGGACTGACCTCCTCAGTAATTCAGACCTTGATCTTCTGGAATATTCTGATGATCTTAAGGTTTGTTTCTCTCTCGAGTGTGACTTGATCTCCTCGGTCTTTTATTTGTCTCTGTTTCGTATGTGTCTGAAACTAAAAATTTTGATTCATTGATTGTTTGATATTAGCCTAGGGGTCGTCCATTAATTATGTCAACAAATTTTAGGCAGTTTTTGACCCCCTCCCCTCTGTCAACAACTGTCAAACATTGAAGGACCCCCCTAATAAATTATGTCAAGAATCCCAGAACCCCCCCCCACACAAAAAAAGAAACACAATGGTTCAATACATGTAGAATCTTTTTTTAGATTTGTTAACACTAAAAAATGCAATCTTGAATTTCAAACTATTTGAGCTTAGCTTATAATATATATATTACCAGCTTTTTAGTAGTATTAAACATTAAGCATTTTATACATTTTTAGCATTACTTAATATTTAAGCTACCATTTTGAAGGGTCTGTGTTGATTCATTGGAAAAAAATTGTTGACGTCAAATTGTACCGAACCCCTCCCCCTTGTCAACAACTGTCAAACTTTTCCAAACCCCCCCCCCTATTTTGTTGACATAATTAATGGACGACCCCCTAGATTTGATTGCAGTTTTGTGTTGTCTCTTATGAGTTCCACTTGAAAGTGGGGCTATATAAATTTGCGATTACAATTGCAACTATGATACAACGCCTTTTTCAACCCCTTCTCTCCCTCCTAATCCTTACCCGGCCTCCCCTCCCCTCTTTCTCTTTACATTTCCCTTTCCCCGTATCCTTTCTCTTCCCTAACCTTTCCTTCACTCCACACCCTTTCCTGTCCCTTACCCTTTTCCGATCCCGTTCGCTTTTCCTTCCCTTCCGGTGCAAATAGGCCCTAGGACCTAGATGAATTTTAGCGCATTTATTAGGCCTGCTGCACTTTTTGTGTAGAACTGCACACTAAAAAGCTCATGTAGGCCTAATACAAAACCTCCGATTGATCTCAGACACTAGAGCAATATTTATTTGTTAGACGAGCTTGATCATACTTAAGAAAGCATGTCTTTCATCTTTAAATTGTTAAATTGCTTGGGTATTAGCTGTTGTTTGCTTAAGCTTGTAATCTCACTTTGATTTTAGCACTATTGGATGATTGGTTATGGATATCCCATCAACTATGAAATAAGCTGTCCTCTGTTGGCTGATATATTTCGTCACATGGATGATGTCATCAGTGGCAAAAGGTAGGTTTCATAAACTCATTTACACAAACACACGCACTGTGACGCACAGACACACAGACACAGGCACACATTAGGCTAATTACACATATCATGCCTTTTATAAATAACCGTGTAGGTGGCTTACACCACAGTATAAATAATTATACGGTATGTCGACTACGGCCGCTACCTGTTGACTAGGTCTCTGGTGACGCCATTTTGAAAGTGAGCTGTTTGACAGTGGGCGGAGCTAACTAGCTGTTTGACAGTGGGCGGAGCTAACTAACTTTCAGATCACCGCTGCCTGTTGACTAGGTTAATTATCTGGTGACGCCATTTTGAAAGTGAGCTGTTTGACAGTGGGCGGAGCTAACTAGCTGTTTGACAGTGGGCGGAGCTAACTAACTCAAATCACCGCTGCCTGTTGACTAGGTTAATTATCTGGTGACGCCATTTTGAAAGTGAGCTGTTTGACAGTGGGCGGAGCTAACTAGCTGTTTGACAGTGGGCGGAGCTAACTAACTTTCAAATCACCGCTGCCTGTTGACTAGGTTAATTATCTGGTGACGCCATTTTGAAAGTGAGCTGTTTGACAGTGGGCGGAACTAACTCACTTTCTAATCAGTCACACATTCTGACTGCAGCAGCGGCCGAGAACCGACGTACTGTATAATTATTTATACTGTGCTTAGTACTGCTTACACCACACTACCCACTGACCATAGCCTACCTTGCATTGTATTGTCATGTCTCAGAATCAGTTTCACATCCAGGTCTGGCACGGTGGCAGACTCGTTAGAGCGGTTGACCTGTAACACGGAGTTCGCGGTGGCGGGACCAAGATGCTGCAACAGCCTCCTCCCACCTTCAATCCGTGCCGCAATTTCAGTTGAGGTCTTCAAGTCTAGTCTCAAGACTTAATACTTCTCTAAAGCGTATCCTGACCGACGTTTGGATTTGTTAAAGCGCCCTTGTTACGGCATGTGCTGTATTACGATGCTGTATAGAGATTGTCGGTTTCATCCGTTCTAGGACGATTGGTCATAGGACGATTGGTCATAGGACGATCGGTCATAGGACGATCGGTCATAGGACGATCGGTCATAGGACGATTGGTCATAGGACGATCGGTCATAGGACGATCGGTCATAGGACGATTGGTCATATAACGATTGGTCATATAGGACAATTGGTCATAGGACGATCGGTCATAGGACGATTGGTCATAGGACGATCGGTCATAGGACGATCGGTCATAGGGACGATTGGTCATAGGACGATTGGTCATATAGACAATTGGTCATAGGACGATCGGTCATAGGACGATTGGTCATAGGACGATCGGTCATATAGGACAATTGGTCATGGGACGATCGGTCATAGGACGATCGATCATAGGACGATCGGTCATAGGACGATCGGTCATAGGACGATCGATCATAGGACGATCGATCATAGGACGATTGGTCATAAAGGACGATTGGTCATAGAATGATCGGTCATAGGACGATTGGTCATAGGACGATTGGTCATAGGTCGATCGGTCATAGGAGGATCGGTCATAGGACGATCGGTCATAGGACGATCGATCATGGGACGATCGGTTATAGGACGATCGGTCATAGGACGATCGATCATAGGACGACCGATCATAGGACGATCGGTCATAGGACGATTGGTCATAAAGGACGATTGGTCATAGAACGATCGGTCATAGGACGATTGGTCATAGGACGATTGGTCATAGGACGATCGGTCATAGGAGGATCGGTCATAGGACGATCGGTCATAGGACGATCGATCATGGGACGATCGGTTATAGGACGATCGGTCATAGGACGATCGATCATAGGACGATCGATCATAGGACGATCGGTCATAGGACGATTGGTCATAAAGGACGATTGGTCATAGAATGATTGGTCATAATAGGACGATTGGTCATAGGACGATTGGTCATAGGACGATCGGTCATAGGAGGATCGGTCATAGGACGATCGGTCATAGGACGATCGATCATAGGACGATCGGTCATAGAGACGATTGATCATCGCAAGGACGATTGGTCATAGGGACGATCGGTCATAGGACGATTGGTCATTTAGGACGATTGGTCATAGGACGATTGGTCATAGGACGATCGGTCATAGGAGGATCGGTCATCGGACGATTGGTCATAGAACGATCGGTCATAGGACGATCGGTCATAGGACGATTGGTCATAGGACGATCGGTCATAGGACGATCGGTCATAGGACGATTGGTCATAGGACGATTGGTCATATAGGACAATTGGTCATAGGACGATCGGTCATAGGACGATTGGTCATAGAACGATCGGTCATATAGGACAATTGGTCATAGGACGATCGGTCATAGGACGATCGATCATAGGACGATCGGTCATAGGACGATCGGTCATAGGACGATCGATCATAGGACGATCGATCATAGGACGATTGGTCATAAAGGACGATTGGTCATAGAATGATCGGTCATAGGACGATTGGTCATAGGACGATTGGTCATAGGACGATCGGTCATAGGAGGATCGGTCATAGGACGATCGGTCATAGGACGATCGATCATGGGACGATCGGTTATAGGACGATCGGTCATAGGACGATCGATCATAGGACGACCGATCATAGGACGATCGGTCATAGGACGATTGGTCAAAGGACGATTGGTCATAGAATGATCGGTCATAGGACGATTGGTCATAGGACGATTGGTCATAGGACGATCGGTCATAGGAGGATCGGTCATAGGACGATCGGTCATAGGACGATCGATCATGGGACGATTCGGTTATAGGACGATCGGTCATAGGACGATCGATCATAGGACGATCGGTCATAGGACGATCGGTCATAGGACGATTGGTCATAGGACGATTGGTCAGTAGGACGATCGGTCATAGGACGATCGGTCATAGGGGACGATTGGTCATAGGACGATTGGTCATAGGACGATTGGTCATAGGGACGATCGGTCATAGGACGATTGGTCATGGGACGATCGGTCATATAGGACAATTGGTCATAGGACGATCGGTCATAGGACGATCGGTCATATAGGACGATCGGTCATAGGACGATCGATCATAGGACGATCGGTCATAGGACGATTGGTCAAAGGACGATTGGTCATAGAAACGATCGGTCATGGGACGATTGGTCATAGGACGATTGGTCATAGGACGATCGGTCATAGGAGGATCGGTCATAGGACGATTGGTCATAGGACGATCGGTCATAGGACGATCGGTCATAGGACGATTGGTCATAGGACGATCGGTCATAGGACGATCGGTCATAGGACGATCGGTCATAGGACGATCGGTCATAGGACGATCGGTCATTAAGAACGATTGGTCATAGGACGATTGGTCATAGGACGATCGGTCATAGGATTTATCGGTCATAGGACGATCGGTCATAGAACGATCGGTCATAGGACGATCGATCATAGGACGATCGGTCATAGGACGATTGGTCATAAAGGACGATTGGTCATAGAATGATCGGTCATAGGACGATTGGTCATAGGACGATTGGTCATAGGACGATCGGTCATAGGACGATTGGTCATAAGGACGATTGGTCATAGGACGATCGGTCATAGGACGATTGGTCGTAAAGGACGATTTGGTCATAGAATGATCGGTCATAGGACGATTGGTCATATAGGACGATCGGTCATCGGACGATTGGTCACGTGACACTCGTGTGTGTTCTTCTGGACTTTGCATGGAGGACAATATCAAATGCAGTTGTATTTTATTATTATAGTACTATGTTATTATTTTGAAACTGTTTTTATGCGTAGAACAAAGAAAGGGGTGTTTTACTTTGGACATGCTGAGACACTCTTGCCACTGACAGCACTACTTGGCCTGTTCAAAGACGATGAGCAACTCCGAGCAGACAACTTCGATAGGCAGCGCCAGTAGCAAGATCTCGTCATTTTCTGCCAACCTGGGATTTGCCCTGTACAAGTGCCAACCGACATCAACCACTAACAACGGATACATGGTTCAGGTGTTGTACAACGAGCAACCAGTACCAATGCCTCACGTGTGTGCTCAGAGTATGTGTTCGTATGATGCTCTGAGAAAATACTACGCGCAGTTCATTGACCATTGTAACTTCAAGGAAATGTGTTCCCTGCCAGGTTCTGCTGCTGTTCCACATGCTTCTGCGCGCATTTTCTCAATTCTCTCACCTTTTTTGCGCATGCTATGATGAACACCCGTTTAATTTAGCCTCATTAATTGTTGACAGCATCGAATGTAGCTAGTCTACAAAATTCGGTCGTCACAGTTAACGCAAACCATCTGACCAATTTGATTTGGCTCATCTCTTACATAGCATATTCTTCCATTGTGTCGCTCTGATTCATGCAGTTGTTATTATTCACATGTGTATATTACTAGTGGTATATGGGATAATCTTATGTATTTTCCTTTATTGTGGTATATGGGATGGTCTGTTATGCATATGCGTTTATTGTGGTATATGGAATGGTCTCTCGCTTATTGTCGCATAATTATGGGATGGGTATTTTATGTATATTCGTTTATTGCGGTATATTGGATTGTCTGTTATGTAGGCCTATATTCGTTTAT
>JACEVL010004043.1:0-17558 GCA_020284085.1 Aporrectodea caliginosa
AATAACTTTCAATAACTCTTTTCAATAACTCGACTTTTCAATAACTCTTCAATAACTCTTTTCAATAACTCTTTTCAATAACTCTTTCAATAACTCTTCAATAACTCTTTTCAATAACTCTTTTTCAATAACTCTTTCAATAACTCTTTTTCAATAACTCTTTTCAATAACTCTTTTCAATAACTCTTTTCAATAACTCTTTCAATAACTCTTTTCAATAACTCTTTCAATAACTCTTTCAATAACTCTTTTCAATAACTCTTTTCAATAACTCTTTTCAATAACTCTTTCAATAACTCTTTTCAATAACTCTTTCAATAACTCTTTTCAATAACTACTTTCAATAACTCTTTTCAATAACTCTTTTCAATAACTCTTTTCAATAACTCTTTTCAATAACTCTTTTCAATAACTCTTTTCAATAACTCTTTTTCAATAACTCTTTTCAATAACTCTTTCAATAACTCTTTTCAATAACTCTTTTTCAATAACTCCTTTCAATAACTCTTTTCAATAACTCTTTCAATAACTCTTTTCAATAACTCTTTTTCAATAACTCTTTTCAATAACTCTTTTCAATAACTCTTTTCAATAACTCTTTTTCAATAACTCTTTTTCAATAACTCTTTCAATAACTCTTTTTCAATAACTCTTTCAATAACTCTTTTCAATAACTCTTTTCAATAACTCTTTTCAATAACTCTTTTCAATAACTCTTTCAATAACTCTTTTCAATAACTCTTTCAATAACTCTTTTTCAATAACTCTTTTCAATAACTCTTTCAATAACTCTTTCAATAACTCTTTTCAATAATTTCTAATAACTCTTTTCAATAACTCTTTTCAATAACTCTTTTCAATAACTCTTTCAATAACTCTTTTCAATAACTCTTTTCAATAACTTTTTCAATAACTCTTTCAATAACTCTTCAATAACTCTTTTCAATAACTTCTTCAATAACTCTTTTCAATAACTCTTTTCAATAACTCTTTTCAATAACTCTTTTCAATAACTCTTTTCAATAACTCTTTTCAATAACTCTTTTTCAATAACTCTTTTCAATAACTCTTTTCAATAACTCTTTCAATAACTCTTTTCAATAACTCTTTCAATAACTCTTTTCAATAACTCTTTTCAATAACTCTTTTCAATAACTTTTCAATAACTCTTTTCAATAACTCTTTCAATAACTCTCTTTCAATAACTCTTTTTCAATAACTCTTTTCAATAACTCTTTTCAATAACTTTTCAATAACTCTTTTTAACTCTTTTTCAATAACTCTTTTCAATAACTCTTTTCAATAACTCTTTTCAATAACTTTCATTTCAATAACTCTTTTTTTCAATAACTCTTTTCAATAACTCTTTTCAATAACTTTTCATCAACTCTTTTCAATAACTCTTTTCAATAACTCTTTTCAATAACTCTTTTCAATAACTCTTATTTCAATAACTCTTTTCAATAACTCTTTCATCAACTCTCTTGAAGTGGCGCCATATAAATTCGCAATTATAATTGCAATTATTATAATTAGGCCAACATCTGTACACCCACTTTCAACACCAGCTGCCAGTCCTGTACATCACCATCGTGCTCTCAGCTCTTTCGAGTTGCACGCGCTCCAGGTACCAGTGTTACCACTCAACATTTTTGGAAAAACATAGATGACCAGTAAAAAAACACAGAAAAACATAGACACGGTTTTTCAGGAATTGCGTGTAGAATTAGGTTAAATTAGGAATTATCAGAGCTTTTGTTGAGCGTGCCGGTCCAAAAAGTCCAGTTCTGACATTTTTTGGGGGAAATCTACCAAAACAAATTTCAGAAAGCAAAAAAAGGTCATCACATCCCAAAAAAATCGTCACGTTCCAATAAGAAGTACATTTTTTTATAAGAATTACTGAAAAGTACCCTTTTTTTAACAAGTAAACCTTCCATGGAAAAAAACATAGATCTTGGAGGAAAAACATAGGAGTGGTAACACTGCCAGGTAGTAACAGTAATAACTCTGAACGTCGACTTTCTGATTTTTATACACACATCAAAACAGCGAGCATCACAAACATAAATTTGATCTAAATACAGAATTGAGTTGTCGACAAATTATTGGTTTACACGGGCCTACACAGACTACAGGGCTTTTTGTAACATTCGCAAATACACATAATAATATTACCTAACAAATGAGACAGAAAGACACAGACAGACAGACGTCTGCCACCTGGTATACGTCTGTTTGCACCTGCTGGACAGACACACATAACAATCTCTGCAGAGGTCAATCAGATTCTGTCGAGGTTCACAGTTGAGAGCCAAGACTAAGAAAATGTCGTTCACGTCAGAACTTTTTTTCTTGTAAATAAGTAAGTAAGTATATTCTTTATTCAACCAATTGCATATCCGCACTTTGGTGTACATACATTTATACAGAGTATAACATTCTTATTATAAACGATCTGCGTGAAAGATTGTCAGCTTGTGGAATAAAACGGTCATGTAATCTCGGGCGCAGGGTGTAGGGGAGCGGCTTTTTGGGGGGAGTAGTCCATGGAGTACATGCCCCGGGTTTCCTAGGACCGCAGAGAAGAGGCGTGAGTCGGCAGTGTTGCAAAGATGCTCAAACGATGGACTGTCCTCTGGCAGGTACCGCAGACGAATCAGACGCCGCATCGCCGACTGAAGGCGGTTCTTTTCTTGCTGCCCTGCAAACCCCCACCAAGCCGGAGCAGCATAGAGCATTCGGGCCACCGTTGTCGCTTTCAATTTGCTCTCATATCCGTTACCTTCAATTCTCGTCGTTCTGAGATAATAATATAGGTGATTGATAGGTGTCAGCGCTCATCGTGTGTACACAACAGTGCATTATCTCCGGTTCAACCCTCTAGTTACAATTACAATATAGCCTATAGGCCTACGCTGTGCATAGAGACGGATTAAGATTACAACTACGATTACGATTACTGCTGACAATGCTGATAATGCATGTCATTGTATAGACAATAGAGAAAAGATGCGGCGACAGCATCATCATCACTCGAGACGACACCCTCCTCCTCCCTGGCTACGTGTTACTGCTGCTGGTGCTGCTGGTGCTGCTGCTGCTGGTGCTGCTGGTGCTGGTGGTGGTGGCTGTCATTGAACAACGCACGCTTTATTTAAATGGCGCGAATGATGCAGACATTGGGAGATGCCATTCCACGCTGCCACCCGATACGTCTGCATCTGCTGACAGAGTTGACGGACTTGGGCAACAACCATAGCAGGAATTTTGCGAGCAGCGAAACAGCAGGGAAGAGCGCGATCGGAGAACAGTGCGGCTTCTGTAGTAAGTGTCGCTACTACTATAATACTACTGTCACTGCTACCACAAATACTACACTATACCGCTGCTCCTGCTCAAACTATAGACTACTAGTGCTGCTGCTGCTGCTGCTGCTGCTGCTACTACTACTGCGACTACTACTGCTACTACTGCCACGGCTACTACTACCACCACTGCCACCACTGCAACCACCATTATCAGCGTCATCTACACAAATGGCACCCATAATTATTATTATCCGAATTGTTTTGGCCTCTGTTACTTCTATCGGCCTAGCAAAGGAATTTTTAAAAGGATTGGCATCCTTCGTGGCTGTCCAAACTAGAAACTATTTCTGGACTAAAGCGCCGGAACTATAAGCTCTTCCTCGTCTGTTTTACACGGTCTGCTCCGAAACGAGACATTGTTTACTACAAAGCTGTTGCTCTGCTAATTATTCCGAATCGAGTTAAGAGGTGTCTTGACTCTTGACGTGTGTCGGCCTAGAAACTGCAGAATTATGGGCACTTGAACAGCTGCAGGATTTGACTGGCTTCTTCAGGATTTGACTGGCTTCTGCAGGATTTGACTGGCTTCTTCAAAGTCTGTGTTTGACTTCAGCAATGAGATTTGCATTGAAACAGATTTCCATTGAAGGAGATTTGTCTGGTGAGAGATTTTTCTTGAAGGAGATTTCTCTAGAAAAGGTTTCCCTTTAGAGAGATTTCCGTTAGAGTCTTTGTCTGCGATTTATCTCGGAAGAGATTTGCTTTAAAAGATATCACTGAAAGAGTTTTTCATTTAAAGAGCTTTCCATCTAAGGAGATTTCCATCTAGAGAGTTGCTTTGAAGGATATCATGGACAGAGCTTATATTTCCATTTAAAGAGCTTTCCATTTAAAGATATTTCTATTATCGTCATTGTCATCGCCATAATCATCATCATTGTCGTCATCATCATCATCATCATCGTCGTCGTCGTCGTCATCATCATCATCATCATCATCAATATTATTATTATTATTATTATTATTATTATTATTATTATTATTATTATTATTATTATTATTATTATTATTATTATTCATTCGCTTATCATCTACAGTCGTTTGGAATTGATATCTAAGGGATAGACTGTACGAAGCAAGGAGGATTGGAGGAAGCTGGTCACGACAGTCGCTAGAGTTCCACAAACTGACGGCACAAAGTGACAAGGTGATAGACTGATTTATGATGATGGTCTAATGTAATGTAATGTAATCTAATCTAATGACTTCTATAGCGCCGTTCTTAAGATGCACTATCCATGGTAGCTTAAAATGATATCGCAATCGAAATTCCTAATGCAGGTCAAACATTTGTATAGCGCCCCTTCAAGAAAACTACTTCAGAGGCGCTCCCGACTCCAGCACGGCCAAAAAGAACAGTTTTAAGATGAGAAAAGAACATAGGAGAGAAAGTCCTAGGAAAAGGCGAAGCTCAAGAGGCAGGTCATTCGAGGTCGAGGGATAATGATGATGATGGCGATTATGACGAGGTGAACACCTGTACAGTCAGAGACTAGCAAATTCGTAAAGCACAGGCCTAATCTAACATGAACATATTGTAAAGCGCTTCTCACAGCAGAGCTGTTCAGAAGCTCTGAAAAGACACAAAGTTAGCGAAGCCTATCGCGCTGATGTGTACACTGACAAGCACAAGGTAGGGCCTATAGTACCGATGCCCAGTGTTTAATCTACTCCCCTTGCTGTCGGGGGAATCGAGGGTTCTCGGGGGGGGGGTATCCCACATATTTGAAAAGTTGACACAACCGGGCAATTTCTCGAGGGGTAGTAACAAGAGTTTTCCAAAAATAAATCCTCAGTCGGCCCGCCCTGGGGGCGGGGAATTATCCCTAAATGTCACACTTTCTGTACAAAATTACATGTCTTTCATTTTTTCTGGGGTGGGGAAACTCGATCCTGGGGAACTCCCCCAAGAGACGTCTAGATTAAACACTGACCGATGCCTCACCGAAGAACTGACGAAGATCTTGATTTAATTTACGGACGCTCATAATTAACTCTAACACTGCCACGGTAGTCCGACAATACAGTTGATTTTAAAAGCTGCCTTCCTTTCTATATGACGATAATGGAGAAGAATTTGAAAGGTCCTGTTACCCTAAGGCCATTTTCATTTAGCGCCAGCGCCGTGTATTCAAACAGATAAGCCTTTGTAATGTAGGCTACAGTGTATTCTGCCATTATCAGCGCAGTCATTACAATTACTCTATGGGCTACATAATTTTTATATAATCTATCTAATCCAATCTGCAGACTTCTATAGTTACATTATCATAATGCACAAATCTACGGTTGCTTGAAGTGAAATCTTAGTCGAGATAAATGCGTATCCATGCACGTGGACATGTGCGTAAATGTGTGTTTAGGTATATGACGATCCTGAGTGGCCGAGTGGGTTGGTAGCCTGCTCGTCACGCCGGCGCCCCGGGTTCGCTTCCCGGTCGGGTCGTTTTATCAGAGATTAATTTCTCGGATCTTTACTGCGGGTGGCTCGGTCGCATTATAAACGTGGAGTACAATACAACACAATACAACACATCACAATACAACTGGGGCGCGGTGGTTTAGGGGTATGTTCGGTGCCTTGCAGCTGGAGGGTTGCGGGTTCGAATCCACCTCAAAGTCGCCGCGTAGGTACCCTGGGCAAGTCCTTCACTCGCAATTGCTCATGCGCTTCGGCGTGAAACTCCGATTCAGCGTCCGCGCAGTAGTCGGGAGCGCCTCTGAATGGGAAATCTGGTAGGGGCGCTATAACAAGTGTTCAAATACAATACAATACAATACAACACAATGTGCGTGTATGTGTTTAGGTATGTGTATGTGTTGGTGTGTCTCCTCCTCCTCCTCGTCTTTCTTCTTCACCTCCTACACCTCCTCCTCCTCCTCCTCCTCCTCCTCCTCCTCCTCCTCCTCCTCCTCCTCCTCCTTCTCCTCCTCCTTCTCCACCTCCACCTCCATCTCCACCTCCTTCTTCTTCTTACTTTGTCAGCTATATGCTTTGGCAGTCAACCACTTCCTTTATGTTTTTTCTACTTACCTGCAAAGCTACGGAAGCCAATCTGCTCTGCTTTCGGTTTATGTAGCCTATGCACACCAATTATATCGTAGAGAAGATTTATTTACGATGCAACGCTAGATAAACGCATCGTCAAGACGTTCATCAACGCCTACACATTTCAGTAAAGAAAGCTAATAATGCCAGCTTTAACTTAAACAGAAAGCTTTAGACATTCTATTATTTGCGTGCTTCTGAACGGGACTTTCCATGACGGCTTAAAATATAATTCCGGAAGAAAGACTGATAGACGAGCGACTGGATTTAAAAAAAGGTCTGCTAAAAATCAGATAAAATCTTCATAATATATTCAGCTTGAAGGGTAACGGTCAGGCGAATATAAAATGTATAGAGCTTTCTTATTAGAAGCTGACATTAATTAGGTGTCCTTCAGAGTATGGCGGGCGTCTAGAAAATTCCTTTAGCCTACTCAACATACTCATGCCCTTCTGTTACATCATGTCAATACTTCAAAACTACCTTATCGTTCTTGAAATATGATTATCTTTAAATATCGTTCTTTAAAACATACTTCAATATCGCCAACCGTCGCGTAGTGACGATGGCGATGTGCATGACATTGACGTGACATGACAATATCAATATCTTTAAATGACGCTCTTTAAATATCAATGCACGACATATCAATGCAAGACATGCACACTGTCGGCGAGCGTTACATAAATCAGACGTTGCACGTTTTCTACATCAGAATGGCGTACGTCATACGTCATGCGTCATTACGTCACATATTATGTGAGGGAGTGAGGGAGGGAGACTTATGTCAAACATAGCACGAGAAGACGCATCTCTTGACATTTTCGAATTGTTTTTAACCGTCTTAGGACGGGCAAACATCTAGTGTTAAATAAGTAGTCATTGGCTTAAGCCTACATACCACTATATGTGACATCGTCACATCGGAGTTTTCTTTGCCATTTTCTGTAGTTGAATTTAGAAATTTATATAGCGCAGCTTTTCACAAAACTGCGCTGGTCTATGTAATGCTAATTTTAATTAAGAATAAACATATCATCAGTAGACAAAGCAAAGCACAGAAAACTACAAGAGTTGATAGCGTCCTGCCCTCGCAAACACGTGGAGCCAAGTCAAAGGATTCTCATCCACTGTTGCCAGATACCATCTATGCGTGGGAATCACTATGCTGTCACTATGTAAAATATTATAATTCGTGACATTTATGCATACTCTAAATAATACTCTAACTACTCTAAATAATACTCTAAATGATACTATAAATAAAACTATAAATAATACTCTAAGTTATAGGCAGGCCTGCTCTAAGTAATACTATAACTAAAACTTTAAATAATACTTTAAATGATACTTTAAATAATACTTTAAAGGATACTTTAAATGATACTTTAAATTAAACTTTAATAATGCTAATGTGCGCAAAATAAAACTCTAAATAAAATTCTGAATAATACTCTAAATAAAACCCTAAATAATGCTCTGACTAAAACTTTAAATAATACTCTAAATAATACGTTCGTGCAGGTTCCTTTCAATCATCCAACACCGTTTCTCACAATTCGGAAAAGTATATCCTGAGATGCTATGGCGAATCTGCGAGACTTCAACGCATCTCTGAACTCAGCCAACTTCACCATCAACAACACAGTTGAATGGAACGCCAACGCTTCCTCGCTCAGCGCCGCCCCACAGCCACCTGTCCGTCAGAGCGTGACGCAGCTGTCAATCATCGTCAAGTGCGCCATCCTCATCCCGGTCGTGTTCATCGGAATCATCGGCAACACTCTGACCCTGATCGCAATCCGGACGACCCCCAGACTCTGGACAAAGACGAACGTCTTCCTCGCAAGCCTTGCCGTGGCCGACATCCTCGTTGCCTTGACCCTCGCCTACTACATCACCTACCAACTGCTCGTCTACATTTTCATCAACCCTTGCTTCTTCATTCGGATGATCGCCATAATCACCCCCATCCAGACGTTTCCTCTCTACGTCTCCGTCGCCCATCTGGGTCTCCTCGCCGCCGACCGATACGTCGCCATCATCTACCCCTTCCACTACGAGCGTCTGGTGACGACGGGCGTCACGATGGCGTCCGTGGCGATCGCCTGGGCCGTGCCATCCCTCATGTCCATCCTGCAGATGCTCTGGCTGCTGCGGGTGGACTGGGCCTCGTGCGCCGCACCCTACTCGGTCACGGTCCAGTTCGCTCTAACAATGGCACTCTACGTGACTGTTTCCGTCGTCATGGTAGCAGCCTACACTCGCATCTTCAAAGTCGTTCTGATGCACCAGGCAAGGATAAACGCCATGGCGGTCACCATCGCCCAGCAGAGCGTCACCGTGACCGAGCCGAGTACCTACGGTCCGGGTCCAGCGTCCACGGTCAACGGTAAAGGAGGATCTGGACTTAGGAAGACGTCGAAGAAGTCAGAGTTCAAGGCGGCCAAGATGGTCGCCGTGATGCTCGCCTCGTTCATCGTCCTCTGGTTTCCCAATGTACTCGGAAAAGCCTTCCAGGCGGCTGGAAGGCGCGATGCATTCACGCAGTACCTTATCGACGTTGGAATCGGACTTGGAAGCGCCAACAATTCCATGAGCTGGGTCATTTACGGGGTAATGAGTCAGGATTTCAGGAACGCTGTCAAACGACTATTTGGGATGAGAGAGATGGGACGTTAGCCAGTATCCTCTTACTGATCATAGGAAACGTTTTCTTGCATGAATTAATGACAAGGTAAAGCAGTGGTTTTCAACAGAGGTTCCGCGGGCATCGACAAGAGGTTCCGCCGCAGTCCAATATCAAACTCTAAAAACTGAATGCACAAAAGGATGAGCAATGAACAGAATTCTTCACAGCTTGCAGTCATTGTCGCAACATTTGAACTTACAATTGCATTTATTTCTTTGCAAAGTTGGACGAGTGAAAAGCGCTGGGCTCCGTGAGCAAATGAGTGCAAATTCGTGTAAGGCTGAAAGGCACTGAAGTAAAGAGAGTCACGCTGGATCAGCCACGAACACACAAGTGCCGGTCACTTAAAAGTTTATGAATTGATGAAGAGCATTTACAAATGCGAGGGATAATCAAGGGCCATTTACGACTGCACAATTGTATACTATCATTTTTAAGTTTACGATGATTTTTATACTATCTGCATTTTTTAACCTGTAGACCAATTAGCAATTTTTTATCGACACTTGCAACAATGTTGTGTAATTTTCAATCACCAGAAACATCACAAAACGATGACAGTGACTCTGGAGGTCTAATGTACTATTGTACAACTAGGCTATTGTTTTCAGTTTTACGATTATCGCACGCTATACAAACGCAACAAAGGGGCCGTCCATAAAGTACGTCACGCTCCAGGGGGGGGGGGTTTAAGAAAGTGTGACAGTTTGTGACAGGGGGAGGGGGTCAGGCCATGTGTGACGTCACACATTTATTTATTTTTTATTTTATTTATAATTTATTTTTTATTTTTTAGTAGAATTTCATAGCTTTAAAAACCGCCCTAGCGTTAACCCCGAGCGTTACTCGGGCCCGAAATTCTATGTAAAAGCGGTTAACCCCGAGTGAGACTCGGGGTCCAAGTTGTGTCATTGTGTCTACGACGTAGACGTTGTACGTTCATGAGACAATCGAAATATCAATAAACTTATAATATCAATGCATGCAGTTACATAATTATATTATATATATATACATATATATACATACCTACATACATACACAATACATACATACATACATACATACATACATATATATACATGTACATACAGACATATATATATACATATATCCGTTTATATATATACATATACACGTTATAAGTACATATATATATAATACATATGTGCATATATATGTATATATACACACATACACACCTGTACATAAACATATATATATACATATATACATACACACACATATATATATATGGATATATATCTACATATATATACTTACACAGGTAAACAGTAAATGTTTACACACATACTTATATATACATATATATATACAAATATTTATATATATGCGTATATATATATATATATATATACTTTATATATGAATATATATTAGTACATATATATACATATGTACATATATATACATATACATGTATACAAACAATGTCATGTTCATGTACACATTCACATATATATACATATATTTATATACACGTGTGCATATTATTATTACATATATATATATATATATATATATATATATATATATATATATATATATATATATATATATATGTATATGCCAATATACATACATACATACACACATATACACTTGTACATATATATATATGGATATATAGACACATTGCATATATACATGTACATATCAATATGTATACATAAATACATATATACATATTGGTACTTGTATATACATATGCATATATATACATGTATACATATATATATGCACGCAAATATATGTATGTTAACACATATATGAATATACATATATATCTATATATATGTATATACATATAAATTCTATGCATATAATTATATACATTATATATATATATATACATAAATACACCCACATATATACATATTTATACACATATAAATTCATATATATGTATATATTTATATACCTATATATAATAAATTGATGTATATAAATACATGTACATATAAATATACATCTATGTACATATTATAGACATAATTATATCTGTATATATATATACATATATATATGTAAATATATACATATATTTGTACATATATACATATATATATATGTTAATGTATTCATATATAGCTATGTGTGTATACATATATATATATATAACTAAACATGTATATACAATGTTATACATGCCTACGTAAATAAATCTAACCTTTTGGGCTGGTTTTTCCGGGAGAAAATGTAACGCTAAGGAGGTTAAAAATAATTTTCAAAAATTTTCTGAAACATTTTAATTAGTTTCATGTCAAAATAGCATGAAATGCATATCTCCTGAATGTGTTTTTCACGATTCCTCTCGCTAGGAGCGCTAGTAATAATGCTGTTGCGAAGCCTTGTTTATGCCTTGTTTATGTATTAGCCTTGCTTTCGGAAGTATTATTATTTCTATGTTCGAAAGTGTGACGTACTTTAGGGGCGGGGGGTCCGAGTTTTGTGACAGTTTGTGACAGGGGAGGGGGGTAAAATGGTCAAAATAGCGTGACGTACTTTTATGGACGGCCCCAAAATACGACTGTATTTGATAAATGTTATTTTGCAAAGTTTAGACGTGCATGTTGAAGCCGTGGGTAACACGCGTAACAGGAAACGTTAAGAACCGTAAAAGACAGGAAGACTTCAGTTTTCAGTTTTAAAGCGAGATGATGGTATGAAAGGAGCGAGCATGAGGAGGTAGAGAGCCCATTGCAATGAGAGCGCGACAAGCAAGAAAAAGCTCTAGAAAACTTTGCTACAATCATATCATTGCATGCCTCCCTTCTGGACACATTCATTCCCAGGCAGCCATATTCGTTGAACACAAAGCAGGCCCGCAACATGCCAATGGGAGCAGCTGTCGAGGTCTGCATGCCATGGGCTCCCTACCTCCTCATGTTCGCTCCTTTCAATCATCATTTGGTGGCCCGTCGCGGGCATAATGTTGGCCCAACAAGCGTGCCTGTCAGAACTATGAAAGCTGCTTATAACAATAGCAGATGCACGCAGCGCTAGGACGTCTCATTTCTTATTTTGTTTCTTATCCTGTCAGATCTTTTGTCACGACGTCGAACCGTTGCAACAATCCCCAATGCTTAATTACAAAAAGGTATACATACCGCTAAAGCACGCACACCAATGCGCAACCTGTGACACCTGTCATCATACCGCGACTGCAATCACACCAACTCACACCAAGGACACCCATCGATAAGATTTAAGCACGCACGCCAATGCAAAACCAGTGACACCTGCCATCAAAGAATATACCGCGAATACAAGAACACCAACGCACACCAATGACACCCATCGATAAGATTTAAGCACGCACACCAATGCGCAACCTGTGACATCTGTCATCATACCGCGACTGCAATCACACCAACTCACACCAAGGACATCCATCGATAAGATTTAAGCACGCACACCAATGCGCAACCTGTGACACCTGTCATCATACCGCGACTGCAATCACACCAACTCACACCAAGGACACCCATCAATAAGATACACACCGCTAATGCACGCACACCAATGTAGGCTACAACCAGTGACACCTGTCATCAAAGTATATACCTAAAGCACGCACACCAATGCTCAACCAGTGACACCAATCATCGAAGTATAGCCTATATACCGCGCACACAAGCACACCAGAGCACACCAATGACACCCACCGTCAAGATGTATAGTACAGCTAATGTACGCACCAGAGATGGGTACGATTAGCTAGAATTGCTAATCGATTAGAATTAGAATTAGCTACTGAAATTTGCTAATCGATTAGAATTAGAATTAGCAGCAGCTAATCGATTAGCAATTAGAATTAGATATCAATAATCGATAGTTCGATACACAAATCGTGAATTTGTCAAATTTTAATCAAAGCACAGCAAGTTCCTGTAGCCTATTACAAATTTACAATATCTAAGACTGCAGTCTATTACAATTATACCTAGAGCTGTAGCCTATTACAATACCTAAAGCTGCACAACTGCTATAATGTGAGAACAGTCCACAAATCAGCTATTTCTTTGTCACCTTGAACTGACATCTAACGGACGAAGTTTGACGATATGTACATTGGCTTCAATTAGCGCTGATAATTTTACTGAATTTTTGCACTTCCCTACTAATTTAACTATTCCTTCTCAGAGGCTATCACTTTTATCTTAATACTTTTAATGAACGTTTTAAGGTTAACAATAATAAATTCTGAATAATTTTTTCATCAGTTGTCTGCGCAGCTATTGTGATGAGCACGGAGAATTAGGCGCAGAAATAAGAACTTGTACTGGTTCCCATGTTTTATAACCATGAACAGATAATTTATTGAAAGCCTGAAATAGCCTTAAGATAAATAAGTAAAATTTTAAGTATATTCTTAAAACTCAATATTAATAGACCCACTCTTAATGAACGCGTTCTCGGTTTAATTTTCAAACATCTAATCGATCAGCTAATCTATTTTCGATTAGAATTAGCTGACAATAATTTTGCTAATCGATGAGAATTAGAATTGGCTGTTTGTCAAATCAATTAGCTAATCGATTAGCATCTAATCGATTAGTTACCCATCTCTGGTACGCACAGCAATGCACAACCATAATCACAAACTAAAGGCCATCTAAGCACGTCAATGAAAACCGAGTGCTACATTTATGAACAGACGGAGTGGCCTGAACTTCGTCAGTTCCTACAACGGTCGTATTAAAACGATCATAAAATTATAAGCTTATCACACACACTGTTCAGTGTGATTCTCCATACAGATTTTATTTTAGTTATAGTTACAGTTATAGTTAATGGTTGTTTTATTTTAGTTATAGTTATAGTTATAGTTATAGTTATAGTTATAGTTATAGTCATTGTTAGTATTATGTTTTAGTAACAGTTATAGTTAATGGATTTTTATTGAAGTTAATTTTAGTTACTACTTAGTTACAATAATTAACGCTATAAGTAAAATTGTGCGTAATAACACGCTGTTTCACAGTTTGCTCAGAGCTTTGAAAGCCTTTGAAGCATGGGTGCATTCAGCTTCATGAATACACGAGTTTCGAAAGTAACTGACAAATTGCATAATAAACATATCGCAGTTTTACGTTCTCATTTATGTCGAATCATCTATATTGCACTTACTATTTTTTTTATTAACGAAAATAAAGATGAATTTTTGTTATTGTTATTTTCGTTATAATTATAGTTATAGTTAATGATATTTTTTAGTTATAGTTATAGTTATCGTTAACGAAATCATTTTATTTTCGTTAACGAACATTTTCGTTATCGTTATCGTTAACGAGAATCACACTGACACTGTTGAAGCGTGTTAATAATCACAGGCACAACTAAGTAGTTTTTAGTATAATTATTGCATGGTACAAAATTTATGAGACATTAGAACTTACGGAATTTTGGACAGAATAGAGGAGAAGAGCAACAGATTCGCTTGAGTGCTCACACCCGGTCACATCTCTAAGGAAAGGATCGAAGCAACGCAGATCAAACCCGCCTCATGTTTCTCGGCCTTGTCGCTCTGAGGTGTTTTGAGGTAAGCTGCGGCTGAGATGGAGGAGATAAGCGCATTCGGTGACTTGTTGAGTGAAGTGAAAGCCATTTACTGGTGAATCCTTCAGCTTACTTTGCATTGTACCTGTTTTTATACATCTTGGAGAATATGAATATAAACATTTGTATTTCTTTCGAGGCTGCGAGGACAAACATTTTGCGGCCCGCCGCGTGCTTACCAACAATCATAGTGGCCCGTAGGCCAAAAAAGGTTGGCCCCCCTGTGATAGATCATAGACAGATAGACAGACAGGCGCAGACAGGAAGACAGACGGACGCGTACAGACGGACAGATAGACAGACAGGTAGGCAGGAGGGTATTGACAGAGCAGGCAAAAAGACAGACAGACAGGTAAGACAGACAGAGATGGTGAAGTTGATTTGGAATTCGCGGGCTTTCTTCTATAAGCGCGGAAGCTCAGCTGTTCCGAAGGGGGAGGGTGGGGTGGGTATTGTTGTTTTCATATAATGTGTCGCATTATACTCTGTCTCTGGATTAATCAGAAGCACATCCGTCGCTCATTATATAGGCCACCGTTCTCTGTTGATCTCGCCTGCAACATGCAAATCGACCTTCATTCTTTCAGATCAGTCAGTCAATCCTTCTTTTCTTCAGATTTTGTTCGTCCGTCTATCCTTCCGTCCATCTTCCATCCATTTATACATTTTTCCGTTCATCTTCCATCCATCTGTTTATCTCCCATCCATCCATCCATCCGTCCATCCATCCATCCATCCCTTCATTCATTCATTCATTCATTCATTCATTCATTCATTCATTCATTCATTCATTCATTCATTCATTCATTCATTCATCCATCCATCCATCCATCCATCCATCCATCTATCCATCCACCCACCCATCCACCCATCCATCCATCCATCCATCCATCCATCCATCCATCCATCCATCCATCCATCCATCCATCCATCCATCCATCCATCCATCCATCCATCCATCCAACGTCCGTCCGTCCGTCCGTCCGCCCGCCCGCCCGTCCGTCGATCCGTCCGTCAGTCCGTCCGTCCGTCCGTCCATCCAGATCCATCCATCCATCCATCCATCCATCCATCCATCCATCCATCCATCCATCCATCCATCCATCCATCCATCCATCCATCCATCCATCCATCCATCCATCCATCCATCCATCCATCCATACATCCATACATCCATCCATCCATCATCCATCCATCCATCATCCATCCATCCATCCATCCATCCATCCATCCATCCATCCATCCATCCATCCATCCATCCATCCATCCATCCATCCATCCATCCATCCATCCATCCATCCATCCATCCATCCATCCATCCATCCATCCATCCATCCATCCATCCATCCATCCATCCGTCTCTCCGTGTACGTGTGTTCCCTTATAGGCTTCCCATATATCACCATGTATGCTCGTGCGTGTCATGTCACTCTTGTATATCATAATGACGAGAAGCTGAATGAAATATTACAGAAAAATCCAAATAATTAGTCTTATTTATCAGTTTCAGATGTAATCCGCTTCGATCGCTAATGCACTGTTATCAGCCAGCGCGTTGTTTATTCCACCGTGCGTTCACGTTGTTCGCACTGCAATGGCTATTGGAAAATTGTATGGCAGCGTGGTATCACTGCAGGAAACAGTGTCTATAGAGGGTAGTAGAGGCACACATTGCTATAAGATCACAGCTATAATTATTCGTATTCGTTATATAAAAATAGAGAAGCACAGCTGCCATCACCGCAATGTCTTCTTCATTTTCAGTTCCTTTGTTTCAATCTCTCCTTTGAGTCATATGAAAGTGCACACACACACGCCATTTCTATGTTATATACATACATATAATATATATAACATATATGTTATATAACAATACCTGTATACGTTTTATATATATACATGAGAGCGGGAGTCTAGACTCCAGAGATGCTAGACTGTCATTCTGTCAATCAAACGGTAGGACTTTCAAATCCGGATAGAGTACGAGGCAAACCGATAGAGTACGAGGCAAACCGATAGAGTACAAGGCAAACCGATAGAGTACGAGGCAAGGCAACCGATAGAGTACAAGGCAAACCGATAGAGTACAAGAAAAACCGATAGAGTGCAAGGCAAACCGATAGAGTACAAGGCAAACCGATAGAGTACGAGGCAAACCGATAGAGTACAAGGCAAACCGATAGAGTACAAGGTAAACCGATAGAGTACGAAGCAAACCGATAGAGTACGAGGCAAACCGATAGAGTACGAAGCAAACCGATAGAGTACAAAGTAAACCGATAGAGTACGAGGCAAACCGATAGAGTACAAGGCAAACCGATAGAGTACAAGGTAAACCGATAGAGTACAAGGCAAACCGATAGAGTACAAGGCAAACCGATAGAGTACAAGCAAACCGGGTAACCGATAGAGTACAAGGCAAACCGATAGAGTACAAGCCAAACCGATAGAGTACAAGGCAAACCGATAGCAAAGTACAAGGCAAACCGATAGAGTACAAGGCAAACCGATAGAGTACAAGGCAAACCGATAGAGTAACAAGGCAAACCGATATAGTACAAGGCAAACCGATAGAGTACGAAATAGAAGGCAAACCGATAGAGTACAAGGCAAACCGATAGAGTACAAGACAAACCGATAGAGTAAGGCAAACCGATAGAGTACAAAGGCAAACCGATAGAGTACAAAGGCAAACCGATAGAGTACAAAGGCAAACCGATACAAGCCAAACCGAGTGCAAAGGCAAACCGATAGAGTACAAGGCAAACCGATAAGAGTACAAAGGCAAACCGATAGAGTACAACGCAAACCCGATGGTAAAGATAGTACAAACCAAACCGATAGAGTACAAAGGCAAACCGAT
>JACEVL010004044.1:0-11877 GCA_020284085.1 Aporrectodea caliginosa
TGATGACAAATCTAATTGAATGACTTCACTAGAGCTGTTATCATAATGCCCAAGGCATCAATCGAAGAGCAGTCAAAATCCGATAGGTCCGAGAAATCAGTTCTAAATCAAGCAATGTTTAGTCAGTAAGCTAAGACGACGGGCATTAAGTTTAACAAAAAAGAAACCTTTCTGGCCATCCAAAAAGTTCTTTGGTTTCTTGTTGTAGTAGAATGCTTTCGGTTTGTCTCCCTCGCGCAGAAGGATAAAGTACTTTTTACTCCACGCTCCTGACAGATAGTGCGACATCTTTGTCTCGCCGACATTTCCACGCAGTTTGTGAAGCCATGTCTGACAAACGACAATAACATCATAAACAACATGATCTTTTTGTCTTTTTGTTTCACAATCAATTACGCATCAGTTTGAAACAGGAGCAAGTGTTTGAGCAACACCTAAGACGGAAGGGTTGAAATCAAGGTATATACAAACATAAAAAAGTAAGTACTAGAATTCAAAGTATTCTAGCGATGTCTTAAGATTCATCTTCAAAACACGCCCTCCCACGAAATTTCAAGACCAAGTCCAAGGGTCACGAAGTCAGATGACTTCAACTATGGTCATAACGTTAAAGCGAAAAATGTCACATCTTCTTATTATGTTAAATAGATCTATCAAAACTTAAATATCACCTCAAAGATAACTTCATGATTCGATCTTTCCGAATTATCCATCACTGACCCAAACGTTTAATTGAATTTGTTACGGAAAAACAAACTCATACGAAACGCCATACTCGCGCAACCAGCCAATCAAAATAGTTGTTACAAACGCATTTCTTCCATATCACAGAGAGGCAGTTTAGCAGACTATTTCAGGTCCTTCTTCTTCTTCTTCTTCTTATTCTTCTTCTTCTTTGGTTGGATCCACTAGTTAACGGCAGCTTATGACAACATAGGCCGTTGCCGCCGGACTAAAGATTTATTTTGGCATATCTTACTTTGAAAATTAACTTACTCTAAGCGTTTGATAAAGAGAACACACTTACTTACTTACTTACTTGCCCACTTGCCCACTTGCAAATGCTTCAAAAGGAGCTTTTATATGTCTTTTGAACTTGTTTACCAGAAATTGGTTCACATAATTTGACTCTGTCAAAATGTACCAACGAACATTAATTTCATCTACTGAAGCTTCCTGTTAACATTAGTTTTATATTTTGATCTCTGTCTTTATAATTCTGTTGAACTAGCTGTAATCGCCTGTGAGTAGATCTCTGTAAGAGGCGCTATATAAATTCTCGGAATGAAACACTGTTGCGGTCATCGATATCTATATTTAAACGTCTAAATATAGATCCTCGATGAGATTGCTCGTGTGTCAGCTGTTTTTGAATGTGCCAAAAAATAAAAGAATATAATAAAAATAATGTCAGCAACTGAAATAAAGGCGCTACATCAGAATTGTGAGCACGTCAACGCCACCTAGCGAATACAACATGACGTCACGTTGCTAGCGTTGTGTGGAAAGTACGCGACGCATGCAGAGAAATAAATTGCATATAATTATCAAAGTTTTCTTTACGGCTTTTATGATTATCATTTTCTGTAAGTTGCGAATAATCTACAGCTTTATTGTGACGGTGGTAACTTTTGCAAATTGTTTGATTTTATAGATCAAACATCGCTTGAATTTGTACTGATTAAAAATGATCCCCAAGAAACCCATCTTAGGATAGCGACTACAACTATATTAAATGTTGTAAAAGTTTCAATTGTTATTTGTGTACAAAAGAGGCACGAAAAGAAACCGGCCCGCGGACCATTTATGGCCCGCCGAACTTTCCTAAAGACTACACAATTTGAGAATAAAAGTTTGGACACTTTATTACGCCACAGGGGCAGAACAATAACTAAACAATACAAAAATGAGAAAAGAAAAGCAACATCTAGCATTAATAATTATTATAGTCCAGAAAGCATCAATTATAGACCACAAAAGCTCAGCTCAGTGTACACAAATCATCAAACTTATTATACAATTATTGTGTAATGGCATCATGTTTCTTCATGAATACCGAGGCAAGGCAATCATCATTATGGAAATTGTCTAATAGGAATGTCCAAAACAGATTATAAAGGGCAACATTTTCAGAATAGATTAAATGGAAATACAGTTTAAAACGGCGTAATTTCGCCAGGAAAGTGAAATTCAGCCTACCCAGTCCATTAATGAAACTTTTAACACTTTCCCATTTATTAAACTATGTGATGTTCATGACTAAATAATGAAGATTAAAATTAAGCTTTTAAAAGCCAAATTTTACTGTATGCACCATTTAAGATATAGTTTTGCAAAACATTTCTGGGGACGGCTGTCGGCTCACAGTCACCAAGCCTTCTGCTAGACCCCTTACCTACCCACATTTTGCTCAGGAGCCTTCAACACCCTGGCCCGCCACTTGCTGCAAAATATTGACGCTGGCCCACCATCAAAAAAGTTTTGACACTGACGCTCTACAATTATTTTCCTGTCAACCATGTTTCCTTGTTAGAATATCAGTCTGCTCAATTAGTTGACTTCCTGTCTTTTGTTGCTCTTTCTGTGTTTAACAGAATTTGTTAATGTGGTGAAGAAATGAAGCCTGACAAGAATAAAAAGAGTCCAAATGTGGACAAACGTGGAGTGAGTGGCAAAGATTCGAAAGGGAAAAAAGATGCAAAAGGGAAAAAGGATGAAGCGAAATCCACCTTCACCTGCGGTACTTCGAAAAAGCGAACTCCAAAGGATGAAGATAAGCTTGATGAAGCGACAAAAGAATTCTACCTTTCACAGATCAGTGCACTGGAATATCAGCTAGAAAGGTTTTGTATAACTTAACTGATATGTCGAGACAAATTTCTTCCCTGGCAACCGAGAATTACCTTTGTATTGGTGATTTTCATTGGTTACTTTTTTCTGATTCTGTGCGTTTTCTTTCTTCTTTTATCTGAAGATATCAGAGACTTTGCGATCAGCTCCAGATTAAACTGCTGACTGTCAAGACTTTTCACGATGACCGAGACCAGGAGAAGTCGGACATCATCAGCCACCTCAATCGAACGCTCAGCAAGAAAAGTAACCCATTTCGCTCCTGAATATACCACTCCGTTCTCGAATTCCCCTCATTTTCTTTCTTTGACACGCTCCTGTTTATTAACTGGTGGGTCAAGTGCCTCTTTTCGTTGTCTGAAGACCTCTTTCTTTTCTCTGGGTCTTTCGCACTGGGAGCGCCTCTGATTGGTGTGAACTACGAGAGGCGCTATATAAATTGATAGATACAATACAATACAATACAATTTTCTTCTCTGTCTCTCATCTTCTTTTGTATACAGGTGTATGGAACTCATTTCTTTAGATCTCTTTATTCCATAGACCTCTCTTCTATGTTGTTAGGCGTGGAGCTCCTTTTATCCATGGTGTCCTCTCCTTTCTTAGGCCTTTCCTCTTCTGTATATTAGTCTCTTCTGCAGTGTTTTAGTTGAGGGGTTTGGAGGTTAAACCCCGTGACTCTTATTTGAACCTCCTCAGCAAAGTAACCTAAAAGATGTTGTAGGGGTGTCAGAAAACCAAAATATCTCATGAGTCATAAGTTGTTACGTGTGCAGCATAATATCATATTAACAGCATTAGATTTTGACATGTGTTCTTGACTTCTTGTGCTTTGGTAATCTCCTAACTTTTCTACCTCCATCTCTTTTTATCCATCTAGTTTAACTTGCGGAAATCTTGCTTGATTGATTGCTTGAGCCACAGGCTAAAAAGTCAAATCTTCGCGACGACTAATTCGATCACTTACAATCATTCAATGGTCATGAAACTTGGCAGATAGACTCCCCCTCGCAGACACTTCATTCTATAAAAATTTCAGCTCCCCAAAAAGGCTAGCTTATAGAATCGGGGACTCAACTTTTTCGAATCGGGAATCCCTTTTCCGATACGCAGCGCTGTCATTGGCCAGCGTTGTCATTTGGTCGCTTAACTCAAAACAGGTGCGCTGCCTCATTAAACGCATGCTATGTCGTAAAAACGAACGCGGACTATATATATTTGTAGAGGTAACTGCTTCGTAAGACGCATTATAGGATACTAGATGGATATAGTAAAAAACTTTGTTTTTACGGGCTGTATTTTATTTGACCACTAAAAAGCTGCTCTTCTGCATCAGGTCTCTTCTGTATTTATTGTATTTGAACACTTGTTATAGCGCCTCAACCAGATTTCCCATTCAGAGGCGCTCAATTATTTGGCTTTTCTTCTTGTTCTTGTATGTATGTATGTATGTATGTATGTATGTATGTATATGGCCATTTATATAGCGCCTTACAAGAAACTCAGGAAGGCGCTAAACGTGACTACCCAACAGATCTAAACAGATGCGACTTAATAAGTTTCAGAAAATGTTTCCTGAGCTAATAGGCCTCTTCCATATTAGGCCTCTTCCATATTAGGCCTCTTCCATATTAGGCCTTGTATTTGATTCTTGTTCTTTGGGATGAGCTCATCTTTCTTAGGGCTTTCCTCTCCTGCTTCTAAACATTTTCAAAGGTTTGCAATTTTCGTGGTAGATTCTCAGCGGAATTTTCATTCAGTCGTTTTCCATTCAATTTTCATGTATTACTGAACAGGAAATTTTAAGCCGATCAGGAAAGCAGCATTACACTTGAGGTTATTGGAATGTAATCTCTTTACATCTTGGTTGTGGTGCACCATAGGTCAATGCCTCGTGCATTAGACACTGGCACAATAGAAGTTACTAATTACAAGTACAGTTAACCGATGGAATTGGATTTGAGGTTGGACGATATAAACGAAGACATAGCATCACTTGGACTGACACTAAGGGGAGCAGTGGACTTGACAAAGGACAGAGGACAATGGAGGTCATTTATTCGTACCCATCACCGCCAAATGGCTTTGGCATCTGGAACTGATGATGATGATGATGATGATGATCAGTGTTTCCGTTAACACCCAAATGGCTGTCAAAAAGTCCAAATTTTTCGATGTGATAGTCGAAAGAAATGAGCTATGTCCAAAATATTCTAGGTCATGGCGTAAATACGTCCTCTTTTTGGACTCTAGTGGAAACACTGATGATGATGAGGTTTGATTTCTGTGCGTGCATAGGTGTGGAGCTGGATTCGACTGGGAAGCAGCTGCAAGAACTCCAGCTGACGTCCCACATCGAGAGACAGGAGTTTGAAGAGCAGACGTTGCAACTGAATCAGACATTACAAGAGACAAAGGATCGAATGAACAATGAAATCGACACACTGAGTAATTAATCGAGAAATTAATGAGTTAACTCAGTGATAGCATTACTATGATTAGTATTATTGATAGTATTAGTATTTTGATTATTATTTTGTTATTAGTTTTTAAATTCTTATTATTATTTTTATTATTATTATTTTTATTAGTAGTAGTTGTTGTTGTAGTTGTAGAATTATCATTAGTATTAGTACTAGTATATTATTAGTATTATTTTCTTCTTCTTCGTCTTCTTCTTCTTCTTCTTTTTCTTATTATTATTATTATTATTATTATTATTATTATTATTATTATTATTATTATTATTATTATACATTTATCAAGTGCCGCTATCTAATGACCAAGTATCAATCCATGGTACTGAGCAATTGTGAGTGAAAATCTTGCTCAAGGTCTTTACACAGAAACCGTCTCAGACGAGATTGAACCCATACTCTCCGTATTACAAGGCAAGCGCTCTAACCAATCGACCACCGTGTCCCACAATTAGTCACCAATGTTGTCTTCGTGTTATCTTAATTATTGTCATAGTTGTGGTTATTTGTCATTGTTATTCGTTGCCATGGTAGAGATGCTGCTGAAGTCGATGGAGACGTATCAACTGGAGAAGGAGGAGGTGGAGGCAAAGATGGAGACCGTCATGGAAGAGATGGAAGAGTCGAGGGTTGCCCAACGAAATCAGCTGTATACTTTTGAGAGGCAGAGGGTCGTTGACATCAACAGGTCAGATGGTCAAACAACGTTGCTAAACAAATAATAATATTCGTTTATTTGTTTATTCGATTCAAACTGACAGACCTCAGTATGATTACATGAAACAGTAAACACACGACAACAAGTTAAACAGTGTCCTACTGCTGCTCATTTTACCATCGCCCCCTAGGAAGTAATGGTAAGACTGATTATAACTGCAATACTAATACTGCAATTGTAATTGTAATAGTAAGACTTTAATTGTGATTGAAAGACTGGTTATGGTTTTTCTGGTAATGGTAAGACTGTAATTGTAACTGCAATACTAAGACTAATTTTAATTGTAATAGTAATCTGTAACTGTAATAGTAAGACTTTAATTGTAATTGTAATAGTAAGACTGTAATTGTAATGGTAGGACTGTAATTGTAACTAACTGTAATAGTAAGACTGGTTATTGTTTTTCCTGGTCTTGAAGGCTGAGGAATGACATGAACATTCGAGTGCATCACCTGGCCGCTGCGTTTGGCGCAGACGTCAAGCGCCGCATCAAACAGACAACTCACGCTGCCATTCAGGAGAATGTCGACTCTGGTCACCTGCTGGCCGTTCATTCAAAGACAACGGGGTTCCTGATGAAGCAGAACGATCAACTGAAACAGGAAGTGGTGCTGCTCAAACGGAATATAGAAACGCTGAAGATGGTCGAGAAGGACGTCGTGCAAAGGAACTGCTCGCTCAAGGAGGTTCGAGGAGCACTTCCATTTCTTGTGCTCATTCTCTGTCTCACTTCATTCATTCATTCTTTCATTACTTGAATTTGTTTTGCGCCTCTACAAGGGAACTACTCAGAGGTGATCACAATCCCAGTGTGGTCAAATAGGACCATTTTAAGTTGAGAGAGGAATGTCTGAGAAGGGGTTCTAGGAAGGGAGCGGATTGCCGGAGGGAGGCCATTCCAGGTCGAGGGCCAACCACAGAGAAGACACGGATCTGCCTGGTGGAGGTGCGAGCAAATGGGATAGAGAGAAGATCATGTTGAGCCAACATATAAATTCTGCATTACGTTTCAATTGTGGTGTTAAGTAGGACAATTGCTGATTTATTATGCTCCTTTACTTATCTTCTGTTCAGAATTTGCATAACACTTTTGGCGGTAACGTAGCCAGGAAACAATTTCGGGGGGTTTCCGTCGGACATGGTCACAAAAGTTAGTATTTATGTATTTCTCATATAAAAGCACATAAAAATTTTGGCAATTTATTTTTGGGGTGTGAACCCGTAAACCCCCAAATACGCCCATGACTTTTGGGCTTTTAATTGCTGAGGTATCTGGTTGTGACTTTGCTTCCTGTGGATTGGTTCGTTGCATTTTGCTTTGCATTGACCTTGGCATTGAATGGGTTACGTTGACTTGTAGGTTCTGCGACTGATGAAAGACAGATACGTTGCCATGGAGACGGTGGCTAAGGAATCTGTGAAACTGAAGATGGATTATGAGTCTGCGATGAAGAAAGTTGAAGATCTGAGTGCAGAGCTAAAGACAACCAAGTGAGGCAGAAACAATCTTAAAAGATTGATTTTTGCATTGAATCAATTCATGGGCATCTATGATTCACAGTGCTACAGATGGTTTTATGCCACGTGATGTATTAAGGCCAGAGTAGAGAATCTGCCTCCTAATGTTCGTAGCTCTCCTATCGAGAGACTGTCTTTCATTCTAAACTGAAGTCTTGCCTAGAGCTTCCAGTCTACTAATGGCTCTTAACGTTTGCCCAACTTCAGTAGTACTTCTGAACTGTGTAAAGAGAGCATTATAAAATGTAAGTTATATTATATTATATATATATATATATTAATGCTTACCCTGCCAGTTTTGTATGGGCTTTAGATGAGACCCATGTGGGCTCTATATTATAGAGCCCACATGGGTCATCTATTTATGTGGGCTCTATATGTATCCAGTGTGAGAATATGGGTGTTATATGTGCTCCATGTGGGCATGCTAGGCCATTACCAGTGGAGGGACAGAATTTCACCTTTTGCCAGACCCTACTATCACTTTCCCCTTTCCCTATTTGCTACGTTACGTATCAGGACCAGGTGCTCGAAAACTGAAGCTGTCTGGTATTAATCTAGGCACAAGACAGTATTAAATTTCTGTGTCTGTCTCTCTTCAGAGACTCTGAGCAGATGTTGACAAATGAAAAGACGAGGTTGACGTCAGCGTTGACCTTAGCCAATGAGCAAACCCTCAGGGTCAACCACGTCAACATTCAGCTTCGAAGGCTGCTCAGCGAAGCAGCCTACGTTGTCAGGAAAGCCCTTGAGGTGAATTCATGGCTCTTCTTAAAGATTCCAGAACTTTCGCTTGCCAAGGCTAACAGATCTGTAAAAATTTGATTCACTGGCGCCCTCCAGTGAGTTGAACTGTATACAGAATAAATAGTTTGGTTGCATACCATGAATGGAAAGAGTAAGGCAGATGAACAACAGAAATGATTTGCAGTCCTGTTTAAATATCAGATTCTGAAAAAGAAGATGAAAAGCTATGCGGTAACTGTTGCTGTTATTATAATATTCTTCATTTATTATTTCAAACTGACGCACCGCAGTATGATTACAATTGTCAATTCATAGTATGACGGGATGATCACAAGTTCTTAGAGGAGTCGAATTTAACTGTTTGGCAGCCATGCAAGACGCCCATCACGTCGTACTGCTCATTTTGCCAACGCCATCTGGCGAATGAAAGGCTGAGTCGACCTTTGGGAAACGATCCCGTGTCTGTGCTGATCTGCTCTTCGTGCCAGAGTGTTGCCATTACTGTAAACCTCCATCCTCCTATTGTTATGCATTTATTAAGCACCACTATCTAATGACCAAGCGTCAATCGATGGTTCTGAGCAGCTGTGAGTGAGTGAGTGACTTGCACAAGGTCTCTCACAGTAACCACCTGAGGAAGGGAGGCCGAACCCTTACTCTCCACATTACAAGACAAACTGTCTAACCAATTGGATACCGTGGCCAATGTTGGTGTCAAGAACAGACCAAATATGCCCAAAGTATCAACCAGGCATACTCCAGGTATACTCAAAGTATGCTTTTTTGAGTCTGCTCTCAGAAATGACTATCAATGCATTTCTTCTGTATTTGAAGACATCCTCAAGCGAAGACTGTGACCAGTCCGCGTACGAGATAACTGTGAAGCGAAATGCCGTCGTGCACCAACTGTCCGTTCTGTTTGGGAGTGCCGCTGTGCTCGGAGTGGACAATGACCTTGTGGAAGAGGCTGAGCAGAAGGAGGAGGAGGATGAAGAAGAGGAGGAGGCTGTGGAGGAGGAGGAGGAAGCGAGGCATCCAAAGTGCAACGTCGATGCTGCCGTTGCGTTCCGAAGAGTCATCACTTCACAGAGGTCTGCCTTGTTGTACTGCGTTGTTCTGCGTTGTCTTCTGTTGCACATAGATCTCCATAACAATAAGAGAAAACTTCACATTTTTTTCTTTATTACCAGTAAAACCTAACATAACATAGGTTTCTTATTGCTCCCCAAAAAAGTACAATAACACATGATCACGTTTCAGATAATACTAAGTTGGGATAGAAAAGGAGGACCTAAAGGGGTCAGAGTGCCACTAAGCAGGGCCACCTATATACCAGTATTGTCAGGAAGAGGTTGATAACATAATCGTAATCGCAAATTTATATAGCGCCACTTCAAGAAATACTCCTCAGAGGCGCTCGCGACCTGTCAACACCAAACCACGATCGAAAAGAATGGTTTTCAAACGCCTGCGGAAAAGGGGCAAGGAAAGACCAAGTAGCTCATTACGGAGGTTGCTAGGCAACCTATTCCAGAAAGATGGACCGACCACAGCAAAGCGCTTATGAAGCACCGTAGAAGTTCAGAAATGGGAGTGATTTCAGGTTTCATCTGAAATGTTAGTTACATAATTAGCATTGTCTGATGCTAACAAGTTTTTAAATAAACAAACAGAAAAGTTATATATTTAAAGTGAGCAAGAAGAGATGAGACATGCAAGAAGACTGTTCCAAACAGTGGGACCAGTTATCGTAATAGAGAATTTGCTGGTGTTAGTGTGAGCAAAGATCGGTTATGCTTATCATCATCAATTATTTTTTTATTGCACTTTAATTAAGCAACACTGTATAATTTTCAAGCAATGACAGAAGCTTTGTTGCAATCTTCTGCAGGCCTTCGAGAGTTTTACCAGCCAGATGGCGCCAGCAGTCACTTTCGCCTCAATATCAACTGGGTGACGTCGGTGCCATTCCTCCTCGCCTTTCAGCCCCACAGCCACGGATTCGGTCTGCGAATGTGACGTCATCAGAGCCACCCGCATCTAGATTCTCACTTGTTAACCGGATAACTGCAGCGCTACTCGACCACTGAGCAGATGACAGGAAGTTCTTACACGAGCCTGTTTTTAAACTCACAGATGTACTCGTTGACTTTCGTTTTGCACACAGTGCAATAAGTAGTTTCTGAACATTTCGAGCGATGAACTGAAGTGTGCATTCTGAAATGTGCAGATTAACTTTGCTGTTGATTTATTTTAAGGAGGCTGTTCCGCATTTTAGAGCTGGACTCCGTTTATTTTGAGCAGATTGGACTGCCTCTGATGATTCTTGTCTTTTGGATGTCGAGTGACTTACTTACAATGTTCTCACAAAAACTTGTCTTTGCAATATATCAATTTCAACTTTCATATTACATAACTGCCATTAAGGGCGTAACTGCCCCACACATAGTTTGGGTGACTTATAAGGCGGAGCTCTTGGTTCCTCGACTCCAGAGTCGGTCTTTGACAGCCTTTGACAGTTTTGTGCTATAGCCAACGACAAGAATGCCACGTTTTTGTATTTAATAGCTAAATTTCAAGAAAAATATGCTTTTCTTGCTTTATTTCGCCGGAATTTACCGCCCTTGACAAATGTCGCTCTAGGCAGCCGCCTATAATAGGCTATCGCCTATATACCTCAAGCCGGCTTCTGCTTGGGTCGGGTCCACTCTTCGGTCAGACAGAGTCGACTCTTCTCGGTTCTTGGCCCTCCACTTCAATGGGCTCCCGCTTGCTCTACGCTTACTAGGCCTACCCGGAATATCAATCAATCAATCAATCAATCAAATCTCTTTTATTGAAGCCAAATGAAAAAACACAACATTTCAACATAAAGTATCAGGATTGGCCGCAAGAGGAGTCCCAAAAGGGATCAAGATCCCGCTAACTATAGGGACACCTAGAACAACATTTCAGAAATATGAATTAGCTAAATCCTTGATAAACAGTGCAATATCAAGTTTCGTACAGCAATGCAAACAGTATAGTACATATTACACAGTAGGCCTAAATGATTAACTTGATTCAAAAACACTATGAAAATATAAGAAAAACCGAAAACCTGAACTAACAGTGAAAAAGAATATCCGGCAGGGTAGGTTATGAGGCAGTGGCGTCTACCAATGGGGGGGTTTGGAGACCGATCTCCATCGAACTTCAAAAGTGGGGGGGGTTTGAGCGATTTTAGCCGAAAGTGGGGGGTTTCATTTTTTCATGATATATCTTTTCTCCTGTATGATTGTGATAATATTAACCCACATTAAACCATTATCGTGGGATCGAAATTCTCTTGTTTCCATAACAGTAGCAAACGGCTTGTACAACAGAACACTTACTGCACAGCCTGCACTGCCATGGGTGGGGTGGGGTTGGAGACCCCGTTATATCAAGGCACGGACCCCGGTATACCAGGTGTCCGTGTATCAAGGCAGCTGTACCCTTACGAGTCTACAGCCAACGGGCCAACGGCTTACGCGATATACCGGCCAAACATTTGGGGAGGGTTGAGGACCCTGAGGTTGCTGCGCT
>JACEVL010004045.1:0-10810 GCA_020284085.1 Aporrectodea caliginosa
TTTAATTTAAGCAAATTTTATATGTATGGAGCTATTGATTATCGAAATCTAATTCTAACTGCTAATCGATTAGCTGCTGGTGATTCTAATTCTAATCGATTAGCAAATTTCAGTAGTTAATTCTAATTCTAATCGATTAGCAATTCTAGCTAACGGCTGCTAACCGCACCAATCTCTGCAGCATATATTCCATTGGCCGAGTATGCAGTGTAACTTTAAATTGCTACTGAGCAAACTGACTGCTCGGCAGAAGTCATGATACAGGCAGATCTACTGTTCTGAGAATGCTGTATTCCTGTTTTTTTCCTGTTTTTGTTTTGTTACTGGGCTACCATAATTACTATGGTATTATTTCTTTTGATTTAGGCTTGATTATTCTTTATGTTTGTTTGAGGGTGCAATTTCTTTGCTTCTTTTATGTTATTTGGTCACATATGGTGATCATCTGTCATTTCCTGTAATGTGAACAATTGTAATAGTTGACTGTTTTCCGTAACAGAGTCTCCCCTAAAGTCTCCCCAGAGACTCTATTTCGAAACAGATTATCCCCCGGCGGATCTGTTTCAGAATAAATTCGCCCCCTCGGAGACTATATTCTAAAACAAAGTCTCAGAGGGAGTCTCAGGGAGAGAATATCTCATCCGTCGTTGAAATAAACTCTCCCCGCGGGAGACTTTATTTCACGAAGTGGCTGCATGGGCGAGTTGAAATACTAAGAAGACGCCTCGAATCACCGTGATGACTGGTATTGCAGAAAAGGTAAAAACGTATTTCTGCACTATGGTTATATCAATTATTAACAGCTCCACCACTGTAATACTGTGTACAACGCAAGGTCCGTTTAAAACTTTAAACGATGTACACAAATAAGTGCATAGCCTCGGGACTGACTTGAACCTATGCACTTGACCGACTTTTGCACATTAACAAGTTCACATCCACTGTAAAATTGGCTATAAATTTATTGGTACATGTATTTAATAACAGAGATGGAACCTCTGTATATACTAGAAGTGCATATTTAAACGGATTTTGACTACAGGGACAAAGTTTGCCACATATGTGAGGGAGTGTCGTAAGCTCCCCAGCGGGGTCTGAGTCACGCATTTTAGAGCATTAATTTGCTGCCAGTTGGAACCCATTTCAGTCACTTTATTTAGCCAGAGTTGTTTTTTATTATTATACTTATCCCTATATATACATATACATATATGAATAATGACAGAAGAGCCAGCAAAGTGATCAACTGGACTCTAGAGAGGAAGCGCGAAAGAGGAAGGCCAAGAAAGAATTGGATGGGAACTGTTCGAGAAGATCTGAGGTGTCTGGAGATGACGTTGGAGGATGCTGTCGAGGTGGCGAAGGACAGAGAAGAATGGAAAACTGCGTTGCCCGATGTGCAGTCCTGCACGGGAAGGACTAAGGTAAGGTAGCTAATCCCTATTTAAGTTATCCTTAGAAGTTTGAAGTTTGAAACCTATATTTGATCAACTATAGTTAGAAGACAATCGTAACCATGTCTACCTTTTCTCTTTGTCTGAATACAATCGTAACCATATGCATGTCTACGTTTTCTCTTTGTCTGAAGACAATCGATATGTAGTTAGGCAGATGAAACAAAAATCCATAGCCAATGCTTGAAGTGTGAAAGTATGAACGTTATGCCATACCGGCACCTCTACTGGCCGGCTAAAAGCGTATACCGGTACGTCTCCAGGTGAGAAATCCATACCGGTAGGGAAAGTCGAATAGTTCGTATATCCATACCGGCAACCCTTGTTGAGAATATCTCATCCGTCGTTGACTTCGACCCCTGCCCATAGAACACGCCACATTATAACTCTGATCACAATACTATCACTTGCACGGTGTTGTAGCTGCAGCTTTCCGTGGCATCACAGTCACCCAGCTCAATTGTCACTGACTTATTTTAGTTATTTAATTATTTTGGTGTTATAGTAAATCTAATAGGAAGAATTTACACGTAGATATGGTTACGATTGTCTTCAGACGAAGAGAAAACGTAGACATAGTTACGGTTGTCTTCAGACAAAGAGAAAATGTAGACATGGTTGCGATTGTCTTCAGACGAAGAAAACGTAGGCCAATAGTTGCGATTGTCTTCAGACGAAGAAAACTTCAGACAAAGAGAAAATGTAGACATGATTACGATTGTCTTCAGACAAAGAGAAAATGTAGACATGGTTGCGATTGTCTTCAGACGAAGAGAAAGTAGGCATGGTTACGATTGTCTTCTGACAAAGAGTAAACGTAGTCTACGTAGACATGGTTACGATTGTCTTCAGACAAAGAAAACGAAGACATGGCTATACGATTGTCTTCAGACAAAGAGAAAATGTAGACATGGTTGCGATTGTCTTTAGACGAAGAGAAAGTAGGCATGGTTATTGTCTTCAGACAAAGAGAAAACGTAGACATGGTTGCGATTGTCTTCAGACAAAGAGAAAACGTAGACATGGTTGCGATTGTCTTCAGACAAAGAGAAAATGTAGACATGGTTGCGATTGTCTTCAGACAAAGAAAATAATAGACATGGTTGCGATTGTCTTCCAGACAAAGAGAAATAACATGGTTGCGTTGTCTTCAGACAAAAGCGTGAACGCGTTGCGATTTAGACGAAGAGAAAGTAGGCATGGTTACGATTGTCTTCTGACAAAGAGTAAACAGCAGACATGGTTACGATTGTCTTCAGACAAAAAGGTAAACACTTGTGCATATGGATTTGATTGTCTTCGGAGAACAAAGCGTAAACAGCCAGACATGGTTACGATTGTCTTCAGACAAATGAGTAAAAGCAATAATGAACAGGATTACGATTGTCTTCCAGCAACAAGGAGTAATTGTAGACATGATTACGATTGTATTCAGACAAAGCGTAAACGTAGACGCTATGGTTACGATTGTCTTCAGACAAAGAGAAACTTAGACATGGTTACGATTGTCTTCAGACAAAGAGAAAAATAGACATGATTGCGATTGTCTTTAGACGAAGAGAAAGTAGGCATGGTTACGATTGTCTTCAGACAAAGAGAAACGTAGACATGGTTACAATTGTCTTCAACAAAGAAAACGACGACATGGCTATACGATTGTCTTCAGACAAAGAGAAAATGTGAGCACATTGTTACGATTGTTGTCTTCAGACAAAAAGAGAAACGAGAACATGGTTACGATTATCTTCAGACGAAAGAGTAAGCTTGTAGACATAGTGAGCGATTGATATTTCACAGACAAAGAGTAAGCAATAGACATGAGTTATGATTGTCGTCAGACAAAAGTAGACACTTAGACAGTTTTACGATTGTCTTCAGACAAAGAGAAAGCGTATACGCTTTCTCTTTATCTGAAGACATCGTGGCTATGGTATAGTATGTTTACGATTGTCTTCAGACAAAAGAGAAAAAATTTGACATGGTTACGATTGTCTTCAGACAAAGAAAGCGTAGACATGGTTACGATTGTCAGACAAAAGAGAAAATTTGACATGGTTACGATTGTCTTCAGGCAAAGTAGTAAACGTAGACATCAGTTACGATTGTCTTCAGACAAAGAGTAACCGTAGACATGGTTACGATTGTCTTCAGACAAAGAGTAAACGTAGACATGGTTACAATTATTGTCTTCAGACAAAGCGTAAACGTAGACATGGTTACGATTGTAACCTCTCTTATCTTCCTACGGTGTGCTAAGCCAGCTGTATGCAGACGACACCCAGGTATATCTGCATTGCGCTCCCCTCGCCGCGATTGGGGCTGCCCGCACCATGCAGCAGGCAATGGGGGCCCTCGCAGATTGGATGTCCTCGAACCGGCTCCGCCTCAACGCCCAAAAAACCCATTTCATCTGGTTGGGCACCAGGCAACAGCTGGCCAAGCTAGACCGAAGCGCTCTCTCCGCTGAATTCCCCACTATGTCCTTTTCTCTGGTGGTGCCTGATCTCGGGGTGCTATTGGACCAAGAGCTCACCTTTGCACCTCATATAAATCAAGTTTGCCGCAGCTGCTACTACCAGTTGCGGCAGCTCAGGGTCATTGCTCGCCCTCTGACTTTTAAAGCAGCAGTCTCCCTAGTTCACGCATTTGTGCTGAGCCGCCTATACTATTGCGCTTCCATTTACGCTAGTCTCCCGCGGGTTCGAATCGAGAGGCTGGAGCGGGTTCACCGGGCTGCGGCTCGACGCATTGGCGGATTTGGTAAGACCGATCGCATATCTCAGTATATGCGTGAGGTATTGCCCTGGCTTCCTTTCCCTCAACGCATCTCATACAGGATCGCGTCCTTGGTGTGGCGGTGCTTATCAGGCTGGGCACCCTCTTACCTGCGTGAGCTATGCCGCCCTCTTTCTTCTTGCACGGACCGCCGAGCACTGCGCTCCTCTGTCCACGGTGACCTGGCGGTCCCATTCGCCCGCTCTGCAACAATGCAGAGCCGTTCCTTCTCTGTGGTTGGTCCAACAACCTGGAACGGGCTAACACTAGATTTACGACACCTTCCAAACTGTTCTCAGTTTCACCAACTGTTGAAGACTGCATTCTTCCGTATGGCCTGGGTCGGGAGCGCCTCTGAGTAGGGATCTTGAAGGGGCGCTATATAAATTCTGATTGATTGATTGATTGATTGATTGATTGTCTTCAGACAAAAAGAAAACTTGACATGGTTACGATTGTCTTCAGACAAAGAGAAAACGTAGACATGGTTACGATTGTCTTCAGACAAAGAGAAAACTTAGACATGGTTACGATTGTCTTCAGACAAAGAGGAAACGTAGGCATGGTTTCGATTGTCTTCTAATACAGTGCTTCCCAAAGTCGTGGTTCGCGGACCGGTGCTGGTCTGCGAGCCCTCAGTTGCCGGTCCACAAAGTGAGTCAAGAAACTGGTCAAATTGTCTCGGAATCAAGTAATGGCTATTATATTTTTAAAAGTCATAACAAAAAGCATTTATTAGGCTAGCATTTAAAGGGCAGAAGAGTCACAGAATTGGCTAAACAAAACATGCATTTAAATCAATTTTAATACACATTTGAGGAATTTAGGTGATCGAAATCGAAAAGAGAAATAGTTTATAAATTTGGCACCGGTCATCCTGCAGTGGAAAAATCCCTGCCGGTCCGTGACACTGAAAAGTTTGAGAATCGATGCTGATGTTCTAATAGAAGAATTTACACATACAGTAGATATGGTTACGATTGTCTTCAGACGAAGAGAAAACGTAACTATGGTTACGTCTTCAGAAAAAGAGAAAACGTAGATATGGTTACGATCGAGTGTCTTCTAATAATTGAATTTACATGTAGGCATGGCTATACGATTGTCCAGACGAAGAGAAAACGTAGATAGGCTATTGTTACGATTGTCTTCAGACGTAGAGAAAACGTAGATAGCCTAGCTATGGTTAAGATAATAATAATATAATAATAGAGATTTGAGTGCCGTCATGGGCGTCCGCAGGGGGGCGCAAGGGGGCGCATGTGCGCCCCCTGTATTTTGCGCATATTTGCATAGAATTTTTGATTATTTGGTTTGGACCTAAAGACCATCTTTGTTTAGGCGGATGTTTGAAAATTTAACGTATAGAGTTCTCTCTTGGTAATATGGAAATTCATATTGCCAACCCGAGACGGCGAAATGCATTCATTCGTATCGGCTAATTTGTATCGTATTCTTTTCTGTTGTTTTAAGCCGATCACCGCCAGATAACAGTTAGCCGCGTAGTCAGAACTTATATATATATATACAAATATATAGGCCTATATATATATAAATGTACATATATATATATATATATATACAAATGTACATGTATATATATATGAACACATATAATTGACACTGGCTGGAGCGACAGTCTCTAAGTAATCAGATTCTTCCATTAGATGCCAGCTAACACACACGTTCTGCCAGACTTTTTAAACATACCCGCTCGCTTCGGAACCAGTCCCAAGCCTGGATGAAGGAGGACTGCAAATCTATTGATCTTCGTTGTCGCACGGGTCGTTAAACTGAAACTTCTACTACTACGCTTTGTGAGTCACTCGCGCAGTATCACAGGAACGGAAAAGACTAGCACTTCTGACTAGGACAATTTCGGCTTGCTGTCCCATAACGAAACCGATTCCGCCTTCGACTGGGAAGGTAGGTTTGGCCTACTAATACTACGTAGGCCTATTAGCCTACTTTGAGGGAGGGAAAATAGAGTAAGGGAATATTTGCGCAAACTCTTTAGAGGATCGAGGGGTAGCCATGCAGTGCCGATGGGATCGAGCGAGCGTCGAAGGTGAAGTGATCGGTTGCTTTCGATACTCTATTTAGTCCCTGTGACAACTATTTACAAGTTTGCGCCCCCCTAGAAAAATTCCTGCGGACGCCCATGAGTGCCGTAGTTCGTAAGCAATCGATGACTCGAAGCAACTATTCAGAAGCACTTTGAGGAACAGAGATGGGCCTGTTTGAAAAGTTAGATTGTCTTCAGACAAAGAGAAAACGTAGACATGGTTACGATTGTCTTCAGACAAAGAGAAAACGTAGATATGGTTACGATTGTCTTCAGACAAAGAGAAAACGTAGATAGCCTATAGATGGTTTAATGGTTACGTCCGATCGATTGTCTTCAGACAAAGAGAAAACGTAGACATGGTTGCGATTGTCTTCAGGCAAAGAGAAAACGTAGACATGGTTACGATCGATCAGGCATCCTTTGGTTATCTGATAAAACTTAAGTGATTAGCATAAATTAAGTAGGCCTATACGAACGATAGTTATCGTCTGATACCTGCTGCAAAACACTATCGACCCAATAATCCCAATTATATCAATTAAAATCAATTAAATTGAAGCAGACAAAATCTTGACCTTAATTAGTTTATCTTGATAAAAAAAATACGAATTAAACTCGATTGAGGCATTGAGCTTAATTAGGGGCCGTCCATAAAGTACGTCACGCTATTTTTGACCATTTTTCCCCCTGTCACAAACTGTCACAAAACTCGGACCCCCCCTTAAAGTACGTCACACTTTCGAACATAGAAATAATAATACTTCAGAAAGCAAGGCTAATACATAAACAAGGCTTCGCAACAGCATTATTACTAGCGCTCCTAGCGAGAGGAATCGTGAAAAACACATTCAGGAGATATACATTTCATGCTATTTTGACATAAAACTAATTAAAATGTTTCAGAAAATTTTTGAAAATTATTTTTAAAGCTATGAAATTCTACTAAAATAATAAAAAATAAATTATAAATAAAATAAAAAATAAATAAATGTGTGACGTCACACATGGCCTGCCCCTCCCCCTGTCACAAACTGTCACACTTTCTTAAACCCCTCCCCCCCTGAGCGTGACGTACTTTTATGGACGGCCCCTTAAGCGCTAAATTTTAGATGAATGCATTTGAAGGGGTCCATAATATAGTGTAGTGGTAACATCACTGCATGACGTGAAGAGCAGTAGGTAGCGGGATCGCTTCCCGCAACCCTCCCAAAGGTCCACTCAGCCTATCATTTGCGAGGTCACGCATTGGTAAAATGAGATGTAGTTCTGACGTGATGGGCGCCTTGCATGACTGCCGAATACAGTTAAATTCTACTTCTGTATTAACCACCATGGTATTAACTTGTGATCATCCATTCATACTGATTTGTAATCATCCTGCGTAATTGTCAGTTTGAATTAATAAAGAATATTATTATTCTTTATAAATAATTAAAATCTGTTCTGCTGCAAGTTAACGTGTATCAAGTACTACGCGGGACCAGCGTCATACGCGGCCAGCATAACGTTTCTTAGTATCATGGATAGCAGGGAATCAGCGTAAAATCTCGTTCTTGCCACGTAACGTGTTGCAGCGTACAAGAAATAACAACGAATAAAATGGATGTTGAGAGAGTTTTCTTTATTTTCTCTTCTGTTTTAGTTTAAAACTCGAGAATGTCTTCTTTTTAAATCACAGATCAACACCGGGAGCGATCGTCGACGATATAAAGCCGGGAGAATGGACGCAGCCATGGTTAAGCTGTACATTATAACGGCGATTGTTTTATGGTTGATAGTAGCTGATCAACACCCATGCGAGGCAATGACGCGAAAAGAAAAACGCGAATTAAGGTAATATGTGACCCGTTTAAGACTTAGATTTAACCACTCAGTGGTATGACGCACAGGGAAGACGTGACCACACCTACAGTGAAATGGACTTAGTTAATATTGCTAAGCAGTAGGCGTTACAGTTTTCGGTTTGATATTATGAGCTATAGGACATCCAGGATTGTTTTTTGGGAGGGACTTTGTAGGCATTACTTTTAATAAATCAGCACAATGCTGTTGGCTCTAGTTATGCACGTTAGTCAAGTGGCATTACGTACTTTTCACGTAAAACAAATCGTAAGTTCCCAAAAACGAATTGTCAGTTTACGAACTTTAGTGACATACGCCCTTTTCGTCTCAGAATCTGTCACCGAATTTGGACTGTTGTGAGGTTCTATACAATTCTCAGATACATAGGCTATTAGAAAGCCGTTTAAGATTTTTACCAACTCCTTGATATACAACCGTGTAGTGCCATTCATTGATGCCTTTAAGCAATATTTAGATAGAAGAAAATAAATGTGTTATTTGTTAAAATGTAGGTTTTGAAACAGTTAAAGCTGAAAGGCAAAGTGAAGTCAATGACCTTGGCAGCCATAAGATGTCGTTAAATACACTTGTTATTGGGCATGGTAACCGAGTGGTTAGGTTACTCAGCTTGTTATGTGGACACAGCGGGTTTGAACCTCCCCCGAAATGATTACCATGTAGGGTCCTTGAGCAAGTCCTTCATTCACAATTGCTTTGATCCTCAGATTCATCTATACTGACCTTTCTCATGTAATAAATGCCATATAAAATATTTAGTACTAATAATAATAACTCTAATGATAATAATAACAATGATAATATAAAAATTATAGTAATAGTACAATTCCATTAAATGCTCCTTGTTTTATTTACAGGGACAAAGCTTCAGAGATGTTCCATCATGCTTACAGAAGTTATATGGTATGCTGTTTAGTTGTACCTCATACAGTTATGCGACTGATAATCACCAGTTTTCTTCTCTATCTCGAGTATTGACTTGATTACGGTCAGTGGTGGTGCTAGCTATTCAGTTTCAGCAGGTTGCTTCAGGGTCATGGGTTATTCAGAAGGTCGAAGAAATTAATGTTTGAATTTGACACATCAAGCAACAGCGGCAAATAATTCTTAAGCATTTCAGTTTTAGAGCTTACAACATAGACTTTCTATTGACATACCAGATTAACTTAAAAAGTCGATATAATAATTGCACTAGTGATCTTATGGGACAGATGTTGATGTTTCATTAGGAAGATATTAAAAATTGCAAGGCATTTTACACAGTAGCAGGTAGTAAGTAGGCAGGTCATAAGGCAGGTCTAGGGTAAAATAGGCAGGTCAGATGACCTACTGCAACCCATGGTGCCGCCGCCACTAATTATGGTTTTGTTTTGGTACAGCGTCAGTGTGCCTTAGACATGGATGCTATAGAAGTTTCTAATTAATTACAGTAACTGGTGTGGGTATTGTGCTTGCTAGCCTTAGTGATGTTAAGACCCATCAAGGACAAAAGTTCATCTGTTAACAAATTAGTCTGAGATAACTGATCAATGACTGCTGGCAGTGTGATTTAAATTAACTGCACATAGCACTGAGTCGCAGCGATGGGTTTTAAGGACCTTTTGATGTTTCTCTAGAGGGTCTGTTTGTTTTCTGGACCCAAACATGACCTACTGACTAGCGTTTTCTGTAGGCTTTTTGTATGAACATTTCTAATACCATACTATGTCTACCCTGTTGACAAGACTAATTTGATATTTCTGAAGAGGGTTTTTGTGTTTTCCAGGACCATGCATACCCTGCTGATGAGCTGATGCCTCTCAGTTGCAAGGGTCGGTATCGAGGCACCCAGCCATCTCGTGGCGATATAGACGATGCCTTAGGAAAGTAAGTGACCCAGCTAATTTACATGATATCAGACATTTTACGTCTAAACTTTATTATGTTCTGTCAATGTTATGTAAGACAAGGCTTCAATTGATGACACTGAACAGTTGTGTGTTAGCGTCTTACACAGCAGCCATTTCATGGGAGGCTCAAACCTTGCTCACTATGAGTTACAAGGCCATAGAACCGCTCGGCTACCATGTCATGCGAGTAAGACTGGGCGTCATTTACTTGACTGTCATTTAAATGCCTAAAGCATTTTCCTTTTACCTTGATCAATTTTGTGAGTTTGAATCCTGGTACCGGTAATTGTTGTGAAGCCTTGTAACTTGTGAGAAAACACTGTCCAGTTTTGGTATTAATTAAATCATACAGAGGACTTCTATAGCACCACTCCAAGATAACCTACTCAGAGGCACTCCCAGTCCAACTCAAGCAATAAAGAACGGTTTTCAGATGCATGTAAAAGGTGTATGCAGAGTCCCTAGCTAAAAGAACATGCAAATCAAATGCTTCATCTCAGGGTTCCTTCAGAGACCACTCATCTGGGGAATAATGACATTACATGATAGTAACAAAATAGGTATTTACTTGCCAATAAATGTAATTATTATCATATAAGACCACATTTTCAGTAGTTTGGATAATTTTAGTTTGTTTTGTTTTTTTTTTAAAAGGAAATTAAAGAATTTTAAAGTGTTTTTTTTTTGGCAAATTTTTTTTTTCCTTTTTTTTTTTCAGTTTTTCTTTTTTTTTGGGAACCATTTTTTTTTTAATTTTTGGGCCC
>JACEVL010004046.1:0-11741 GCA_020284085.1 Aporrectodea caliginosa
AAAGCTAATATAGGCCTATTACGGTTAAGCGTGGTGCTTCTGCGGCGGAAAATGCCGCCACGCAACCCGCGAAAATTTACTTCTGCGGCGGAATTTTTTTGGACATTTTATCTAAAAACAACTCTAACCCTAACACTGACCCTAACCGACCGTCACAGCGCTTAACCTGACCCTAACCGACACTCACGAGGCCAAACCTGACCCTAACCGACCCTCACGACGCCAATTTATAGGAAGTACCGCATTTTGAACAATGCGCATGCGCCAAAGGTTGCGCATGCGCAAAGCGCTTCCGCCGCAGAATTGTGTCGAAAACGTTACTTCTGCGGTGGAATTTTCCGCCGCAGAAGATTTATCCTACGGTTAAATTGTTTCAGTAGGCTACAATTACGAAAATAAATTAGAATTAATTTTTGAAATTTTCTTTTTCTATTTTAGCATCAAATTTAATCATTAAACTTTTATTTCTTCAATATCTCATTTTCAGACTTTAGTAGGCCCCTGAAAGGTTCATAGGCCCTAGGCACAACTGTGCCTAGTGGATAAAGCGGCCCTGGCCTAATATGGTAAATAGTCTGCCGCATCTGTGGATGGCATATAGGCCTACCGCCTACGTTGATTTGAAGGCCGCGTTTAAGTAGGCTACGACGCTGGTATCCTGTTTTTTTAACAGAACGCTATAGGCCTACGTAGAAGTCTTTTAGAAGTTCTGTGTAAAATTTATATAACTGAGCAACTTCTTTCTTCTTCTCCTTCTCCTCCTCCTCCTCCTCCTCCTCTTCTTCTTATCGGTTTTTGTTATTTCTAGTTCAACATGCAGCAATTGGGGTTCATTATGATGCATAGGCCTATCTACGTGTAGGTTCAGCATGATAACAAAAATGACCACGTACGTTTGCGTCAAAGCAGTTCTCTCGGTTCTAAACGTCACCAAAGAATGGCCAGATGATTGGGTTCAACAAGGGCGGTTATCGACTGGTCCAACCGCCTGATTTATTCCATCCTGCGATGCCGCAGTAAAGCTCTGGCTTCGGTAGGCCTACAGTTGTTGCATCACTGAGGAGACACAGCCAGAGGCGAAAATCTATGCATAACTTTGGGGGAGACGCCAGAGTACCTACGAGAGCCGAAGACAAACGCGTTTAAGAAAAAAATCTCTGGCTGGAAAGAACTCCTCCATAGGTTGGTTGGTTGGTTAGTTTAATGATGCTATGTCGTAATAACGATACAACTAGCTAAGCGTCGCCTTCCTCCTTCAGCCGGGCTTATATAATACAATACAATACAACTGGTATTTATAATGTACCTTAAGAAAACAGAGTCTTACTCAAAGGATGAGTTACAATGTAGTTACTAATCATAGCAGGCTACTTAGAGATGCAATGCATTTTAAGCTTAGATTTAAACATATTAATTGAGGATGGTCTTGGATTGCTCTGGTTCAGCTGGACCAGCTACTTCAAACACTCTGTTTTCAAGTTGCACATTTCTTCTTTTGATTACAAATTCTCCTTTTGAAGCTTAACATACCCACGTCTTGCCTCAAGAGCAGCACATGGTGTGACTAAAGATGATAAGTAAGGTGGAGCAGAACCTGACATTACTTTGAAATCAAAAGACAGAAGTTAAAGAATATCCGAGCTTAGATACAACAAATACAACTGTATTTGACATTGCCCTCCTTCCAAAGTTCAGAAATGCACACGACCATATACGACCAGAGATGGGCACGATTAGTTAAATTGTTAATCAATTAGAATTAGAATTAGCTACTGAAATTTGCTAATCGATTAGAATTAGATAACGCACCATGCAGTCGGTCCATAATGTGTTTGTCAACTTGAACTTCATCTTAATGTGATTAACGAAGGTTGACTATCTTCCAATTAGCATTGAAAGCCTAATTTTTACTGCATCTTTTTTTGCATCTTTTACACTTCCTATTACTTTTGCTCTTCTTTCAGATACCACTTTTGTCTCAATACTATTAAAGAACGTTTCAACAAATTCAGGATAAATTTTTATCACCAGTAGCCTGCGCAGCCATTGTGAGAAGCATATAGAGAAAAGTTGATCTAATCGAACAACTAATCGTTTTACAATTACAATTACCTAAAAATTGCTAATCAGTTAGAATTAGAATAAGTATCAGGCAGCAGCTAATTGATTAGAATTAGAATTAGCTGTTTGTCTAATTGATTAGGTAACTGATTAGAATCCAATCGATCAGTTACCCATCTCTGCATAATTATGACAGAACATCGAACATCGATGGCGCTGGGCAATTGCGCGTGAAGAACTTGCTCAAGGTCCTTACACAGTAACCGCCTGAGTGGAGACTCGAACTAGAGGTCTGCCGGTAGAGCATTTTTGCTACCCGACCCGTACCCGTAACACAGAACCGTTACCCGTACCCGACCCGTAATCAAAATTACTACCCGACCCGTACCCGCGGGTATACCCGTACCCGTAAAGTACCCGTCACGTCATTAGCACGCCTTCTCATAGTCCCTGACCCTACCAGGCCTATAGGCTTACAACTCTGCATGTAGTAGTAATAATAAATAGGCTGATGCTGATGCTGATGATGATAGTAGTAGTAGTAGTAGTAGTAGTAGCAGCAGCAGCAGCAGCAGCAGCAGCAGCAGCAGCAGCAGCAACAACAACAACAACAACAACAGAAGCAGTAGTAGCAGTTGTAATAGTAGTAATAATAATAGGCAGTCAACTTATGGAACCTTTACCATCAACTGCATTGTACATTTCATCTCCGAGGTCCATATACTGTCACATAGAACACTAAGTAACTGTTAATAGCACGTTGCAGACCCGGTCAGGCCCATTATGCGATTACATTCTCTATTACATGTAACGGTGACATTGTAACCCCAAAACTTCACGTCGGTACGGGTAAAACCGGGTATACCCGTACCCGTGATGACCCTACCCGTACCCGACCCGACCCGTGAAAAGCGTACCCGACCCGTACCCGACCCGCGGGTACGGGTCGGGTACGGGTAAACCCGCGGGTACGGGTATACCCGCAGACCCCTAACTCGAACCCATACTCTCAACGTCACAGGCCAAGCGCTCTAAGCAATCGACCACCGTGGCACACAGCTTGGGGTTGGCACTACCGATTAGTTGCTGTTTAAGGACACCATATCAAAACATAGATGCTTGACGTAGCCCTCCTACTTTCTGCAGGCCTGGGACTGACACTGCCAGAGTAGGAGCAGTGGTGAACTTTGGCACCACCGAAAACGACAGTGGCGTCGTAAATCACTCTCGGCAGTCTATGACCTTTGCAACTGCAGCAAAGCCACTTTTGTGGCGGTTGCTGTTCTCGTGTTTCAATGCGGATGATTAACACACGTAAATAAATATTATGTATGTATAGAATGCAGATAGTTTTGATGACGTTACCTGATCGGCCGAGACTACTACTAGGGAGCAGCTGCTCTCGTGGGATTCAATCGAGTTTGGCCAACGACCGGAGCGTGGTTCGTCCTTCCTCAGTGCACTTCACTGTACGGTTCGAAGCAGCAGCTGACGCCGCCGACGACATGCTGACTAGATCTGATGTAACAGAGGGCGCCCGTCTCACCAACTGCTGCCAGTTCAACGTCTGCGCCGCCCGCCCTCTGCATGCACGCATCTCATCAAAACAGCGACAGATAACGATGCGGCAGAGGCGGTGCCGCTGCCGCCGCCGCCGCCGGGAAGCTGGCCGTGAACAGCCACGAGTCCGTCCGTCCGTCCGTCCGTCGGCACATCCACAGGCCCACTCCTACTCCTCCTCCTCTTCCAGTGTTGACCTGTTTTCCACCGTATACAGCAGTAAACGCCGGCGAAGGAGGCGTCGCCCGCAGCCGTCTACAGCTGCGACTCGATACGCCGCCGCACCAGCTGCAGTGGCCTGTCCACCAGCAGCAGCTGCAGCGGGGGCTCTTCGGCGGCGGCGGCGGTTGTCGTGGCAGCGCATAGCGCGGCGGCGGTGGCTACGTAGCAAGTAAGGCCAACGTGGCATCAATAATTTTCGATTGACTGAGGAATCCGCCAGGAACTAGTCGCCTACATGTGGGTGGTCTATCGATGACAAGCAGTTTTTGGGACCTTATATAATATAGAGGACCGTGACATTACGGATGCGAAAGGGATTTGAGAATTTGCGTTTGATGCAGTTTAGATATGGCATTACCAATTTCTATGCACTGCTGATTGCCATATCATTCTCATACATGCCAGAAGCCTGCTGAAATTGTTGCAAGGGGAACCAACTGAGTGGCACAGAAATTGGGCACACGTAGGCCTACGCTGCACTAAAGCAGTGCCTCTGACTCCACACAACGGACGTGAATAAGCTGGTGCCCTGTGCTTAGTGACGCTTTAGAAATTTGTAGTTTATGATTAGGTTACAATTAACAGTAACAACGTCTTCATTGGCGTAATGCAGTGCCCTCTAGTAATATATTCTGTTCCTTGAAGTTAGGCCTACTTTCCACATCTTGGCTTGCTGCTTAATAAATGTGATCATCTGAAATAATTGTGGTGGTTTCGATCTGGACATAGGGCCTATGAGCACTCTGATTGGAGCAGCAGCGCAGAAGTCTGTGATATTATGTGATAGTGATATGTTACACGTTCCAAGCTTTACAAAGTAACATGACCCATAAAGGACTTTTACTCAAAGTCTGCTGATCCAATGAGATTTAAGGAGATTAGGAGGCTTTGCTACCTACAGTGTACAGACATTGTAGGCAATGTATGGCTAATTAATTAAACGTTAAATTAGGGGGGCTAAAGTGTTCACAGGGGCCTGAAAAACTAGGGGGCTAACTTTCCAGCTAAGGGGCTGTAGCTCCCTAGCCCCTCTGGTAAAACCGCCACTGACATAGGCTCTAATGTCTGGCATAGGCGCCGACATTTGCTTTTGTCTCTGGGTGCATGGGTTCTACCATTGGAAAAGTTTTTATATTTTACATTGCGGTAGGTGAGTTTAGCGCATTTTCGGAGATAGAAAATTGTTAGGTGGTTAGAAAAGCAGCCTATGTTAAACTCACGTAACGGTGACTGACAGCTGTGCAAACTATTGCGTACATGTTTCGAAATCTGTGTATTAAGAAAGGCTACATACATATAGAAGATTTGCAAATTTATGGTACAGTAGGTCCGAATTCGTCTGGTTGCGATGCACCCACTAAACTTAAAAACCTTCTCATTGCATTTGCACCCAAGGCTCCCAGAGAGTTGGCTCCTATGAATTATTACTATCTGGAGATGTTAGCAAGACTTCCTGTCCTTTTGGTCTCATTTTGGAAGCTTATTAATATTTCTCTTTGAATGGATGTAAGTCAGTAAATCAAAGATGCATACAAACATGAGTTATGTTCTTTGGTGAAATAACAAAACAATGGTTTAGAAGACGCGTAGTCTGTGCTAGAACCATTGCAAGTTAACCTGTAATTCTTAATGGCTCATTTCTCCAAGCTTCCTCTCAAAAGCTGTTATAGTGTCCACTGAGACAGACTCAGCCAGTACTATCATCAAACCATTCCACAAGCCCACACCTCTTTCACTTAAGGAAATGCCTGCTCTAATGTTCCTTTCCGTCTCTTAAATAATTTATAGCCCACCTATGTCCTCGAGTCGTCTTGTTTGGTGCTAACTCAAAGAACCTCTCTCGCACTGCACTGCCTCGATCTGTCGTGCAGACACGTACGTTACTACTTGGAGGCTTAGAGCAGAACCTAATATCATTTTTGCATTGCCTGACTGGTGACGAGTAAGCTGGTCATCAAGCCAGTTTACACACCGATATATATATATATATATAAAATAAACTATATATATATATATATACATATATATATATATATATAATAAACTATATATATGTACAGTGCTTTTTTCTAGAAAAAAAGGTTCCGGAACTCAAAAAATTCAGAACAATTATAGGGCATATTTTATTTTAACATTTCAATTTCATATAGGCCTATATAAAAATATCAATAAACACTGAAGGCGCTGAAATTAATTTAAAGTATCTAAGTAATTTTAAATAATTCTGTATTAAAAATTTGAATTAACTAAGTTATTTTTGATAGCTAAAAAAGGTCCCGGAACGCCGTTCCGGACCGTTCAACTGAAAAAAAAAGCACTGTATATGTGTGTATATATATATATATATATATATATATTCGTTTATTATAGCCATACAGGTTGACAAACTTCAACTAGGTACATTCCACAGTTAATGCAATGAAGAGAAATGAGAAGGGATTAAATAATGCATACTAGGGAGACCTAGAGAATTGAGTCAATGGAGGCCATAACAAATGTTCTTATAGATAGTGGCCTATTTCAGAGATTCAACCTTGGACTAGCACTGTCCATGCGTGGTGACGGTAATAATAATAATAATAATAATAATAATAATATATGTGTATATAGGGGCTTTAGGGGCTCCTTTATGCAACACGATGGAGACGAGAACCCGTAAAACACAACTATGCTTAGTATCTTAGAGCCTGAGGGATTCTTTTTACCTCGGGCGAAAAAAAAAATAATAATAATAATAATAATAATAATAATAATATCTTTTCTTTAATTAAGCGCCTGACAAACGCACTGCGCTGTACATTTAGCCTACGTGTTATGCAATTGAAACAATCTTAACTACTAACAGAACAGACAGCCTGCAATACAACGGCGCTAATAGCAGCCTACAAAGCATATCCGCCCTACGGGACTCGAACTCGGTACCTCTCGCTCTCTACGCCAGATGTTATCCATTGCGCTAGCGCCCCCCCTAATAGGCATGGCACGGTTTGAAACATGACCATGGTCGAGGCCATACGGTCGCTACAGAAAAAAATATTATACATTTACATGCTTATTTATACTAATGGCGCAGTGCTGTGCAAAAAGAAATCAGGCCCGAATAAATAGCAAAAAATAACACTGAGCTTCTTCTTAGCTTGTATTATTGTATAGCCTGGAGATTGGAGCGCTTCTGAAAGGCTTATGCTATGAGAAACGCTTTATAAATGATCAAATACAATACAATACAATATTGTCAATGATGCAACAGTTATCAATGCCAAAGAACAATAAAGAGCAAAAGATGCTGAACTTTCTCAGGAAAACGATGAATACCGCCACTCATATTTGCTTATAATCAATTCGGCCTATTGGAAATGACAGTGTCTTTGAGAAGTTTTTAAATATGCTATACATGTGTTCAGATATAGGTCCTATGCAATGATTATGTACATGCATGCATGCATGCATAAATACATGCATACATACATTCAAATTTACACACATATATGAACATGCATAAATAAGCACAAACATACATGCACACATTTATTCGTACATACATACATAAATGCATACATACATACATATGTACATACATACAATCATACATATGTACGTATAAACATACAGGCATTCATCCATACATACATAAACACATATGCATACATGCATGCATAAATATATAATTATATACACATACATACATACTAGTAGGCTTACCTACATACTAGTAGGCAGCTGTAGGCTACATACATAACTATGTACATACATACTGCATGCACACACATTCCTAAGCATATAGCATTAGGCAAGAGTAAATAGCATTTGGTGACTGGAGGGAAAATATTGAGTTATGCAACAGTAGAGATGGCCAATGATTACACACAAAAACTTCATAGGAATTATAGAATGCAGCACACTCCAGTTAAATATTCATGGAAATGGCAGATAATAGAATTACACAGCTTTTGTACAAGGTCATTGACGAGGAGATTATGGTTTCAGGTCAGGAAGAAGTACCACAGGATGTCAACTCCCAACAGAGAAATGGACAAAAGCATCCAACTAAAGTCATAAAGCCTTAATTGTAATTGTAATTGTAATTGTAAGTATGACAATTATTTCTATAGCATTGTCAGTAGCAACCTACTTTCAGGATGCTTTACATTGTCAGTGCAGAGGCTAAGAGTTAGATAGCAAGTACAGTTAATGCACGTCATTGAACAGTTAATGTATGTCATAGAACAGTTAATGTATGTCATAGAACAGTTAATGCACTTCACAGAACAGTTAATGTACATCATAGACCAGTTAGTGCACTTTATAGAACAGCTAATGCACGTCATAGAACAGCTAATGCACGTCATAGAACAGTTAACACTAGAAGCACCGAGAAATCGAACTTCCTAGAAGCACCAAGGGGGTCATTTTGACCCCACATAATTTATAATGCAAAGTCAATTGCAAATTCAATGAAATTGACTATCAACTTTATTAACATAAATTACCTAAGCATAAACAAGTGTAATAAGTAAGTTGGAATGGAATAATAGGAGATCCTCTCCTCTCACCAGATCTCCTATCCTCTCGCCAGATTTCCTATCCTCTCATTAGATCTCACCCTATCTTCTCACCAAATCTCATATCCTCACCAGATTTCTTATCCTCTCGCCAGACCTCACCCTATCTTCTCACCAAATCTCCTATCCTCTCACCAGATCTCTCCTCTCACCAGATCTTCTCTCCTCTCACCAGATTTCCTCTCCTCTCACCAGATTTCCTATCCTCTCACCAGATTTCCTATCCTCTCACCAGATATCACCCTATCTTCTCACCAAATCTCTTATCCTCTCACCAGATCTCTCCTCTCACCAGATCTTCTCTCCTCTCGCCAGATTTCCTCTCCTCTCACCAGATCTCCTATCCTCTCACCAGATCCTCCTCTCCTCTGACCAGATATTCTTTCCTCTGACCAGATCTCGTCTCCTCTCACCAAATATCATCTTCTCTCACCAGATCTCTCTCTTCTCACCAGATCTTCTATCCTCTCATCTGATCTTCTCTCTCTCACCAAATCTTCTTTTCTTTCACCGGATCGTCTCTCCTCTCACCAGATCTCCTCTTCTCTCACCAGATCTCCCTATCCTCTCACTTGACCTCCTCTCCTCTCGCCAAACCCACTATCCTCTGACCAGATCTCTCCTCTGACCAGATCTACTTTCCTCTCACTTGATCTCCTCTTCTCTCACCAGATCTCATCTCCTCTCGTCAGATCTCCTATCCTCTCACCAGATCTCCTATCCTCCCATCTGATCTTCTCTCCTCTGACAAGATCTCCTCTCCTCTCACCAGATCTCCTATCCTCTAACCTGATCTTCTCTCACCAGATCTCATCTCCTCTCGTCAGATCTCCTATCCTCTCACCAGATCTCCTATCCTCTCATCTGATCTTCTCTCATCTGATCTTCTCTCCTCTGACCAGATCTCCTCACCTCTCACCAGATCTCCTATCCTCTCACCTGATCTCCTCTTCTCTCACCAGATCTCATCTCCTCCCGTCAGATCTCCTATTCTCTCACCAGATCTTCTATCCTTTCACCAGATCGTCTCTCCTCTCACCAGATCTCCTCTTCTCTCACCAGATCTCCTATCCTCTCACCAGATCTCCTCTTCTCTCACCAGATCTATCCTCTCACCAGATCTCCTCTCCTCTCACCAGATCTCCTATCTTCTCACATTTGATTACGTAATTAGCTTTGATCTATAATATTATTAAATAGACAAAAAGAAATGCGTAGCCTTACATGCAAGTACTAATATAGGGGTCAAATTGACCCCTTGGTGCTTAAAGGTAGAACAGCACAAATCTCAGAAATTATGAATCCCCAGAGTTCAAATTTTGGCAGAGGGTATACCCTACGAAGTTAGGAGAAGTCATGAAATTACAGGACCCGGGCTATATCTGGGGCCGAGGTGCGTTACGCTAAAAACCAAAAGGGGTCAGATTGACCCCTTCGGTGCTTCTAGTGTTAATGCACATCATAGAACAGTTAGTGCACTTTATAGAACAGCTAATGCACTTCATAGAACAGCTAATGCACGTCATAGAACAGTTAATGCACATCATAGAACAGTTAGTGCACTTTATAGAACAGTTGATGCACGTCATAGAAAAGAATGCACGTCATAGAACAGTTAGTGCACTTTATAGAGCAGCTAATGCACGTCATAGAACAGTTGATGCACGTCATGAAACCAATCAATCAAGATAATTAATTGTCTCTTTTTCAGAGACTGGCTGCTACTCAATATATTGCCATTCGCTGTCAATCACTGAACAACCGGAAGTCTAGAGGCTTTGGAAGAATTAGTCCCGGAGGCAAAGCTTTAGGGGTCTACATTGTACAGTACTACAGTGTAATGTGTTTTCAGACTGCTTCAACAAATAGTTTGGTCTTCTTAGACCTTTTATGATCTAGCCAGACCTGGTCACTGACGAGCAGTAGACAGAGGCAACCCTTTAGGCACTCCGTCCCCCCCCCACGTTGCCACATATACTTGCAGGCAGGAGCGTAGCCAGACTGAAATTCAAGAGGAGGCAACTTCACAGACCATTTGCAAAATTCTGGCTATTGGGGTCATTGGTCAATAAAAGTTCCAGTATATAAAGAAATCAAGAGGAGGCAACTGCCTCCTCGTGCCTCCATGTAGCTACGCCTATGCTTGCAGGGGCTTTGCACGAAGCCATAATACAGCTTGAAGAAGAACGCGAGAGACGATATAGACTTATAATGTAGCCTCTTAATGGTACTTCTCGATATTACTGGCTAACATAGCGTGCAGTATAATTGCGTCCGTTCATTCTTTATGAGAGCACTGTGCATGCGTGTGTGTTTAGCTGTGTGTGTATGTGTAGGTGTGGGTGTACGTCTTTGTGTGTATGTGTCTGTCTGTCTGTCTGTATCTTCCGGTTAATTCCTCAATAGAAATTCAGCATCCAAGAATTCATTATATTTTATGATTTTGTTGTCTCCAAATTTAATCAGCCAATGTTACAGTAGCGAACGTGTTCTGTTTACTGAGTTGTGTTTTCACCACACAGGCACAATTGCTTGTTAGGTTTGCTTCAATGTGAAACGAAGACAAATTGGCAGGATTTTTAAAGTTTTGTTTTGCATCGGAATAAAGGGTCTAAACTTTAGCACTCGATATTTGTGACTTATAAGTCTGGTCTATTATTCATCAGCTGAAAAACATTCATATTGACAGTCAGATGACTCTTGAAGGAGTTGAATTGCATCCTTGATATGCAATGCTTGTTCTCGCAGCTCTTCTTTTATTTTCACAATGTAGATGTACATGTATATCGTAAGTCTTGGCCACATTTTAAGACACTTTACTCAACAAGAAACTATTGTCTTAGCCCACATTGGTCTGTTCATGCACGGAAGTGATATATTCGGTATCCACTAGGTCTGTAATTAAACGGCTGTAGCTTCGAGTCGCTTAGCAGACTCCATCTAATTAGACTTTAAATGGGTAATTAAATTTATGCATAGATGATTGTTGGATGAATGGTGGTTAAAACTGATTCCTGGGCTCAATTTTCATTCAAGAATATTATAAGGTGGGTGACTTAATTTTTTGCACCGTCATTACTGGTGAGTTTCCAAATGGGTCCTGGCTGTGAATAGTTTTAGAGCATCTATTTTCCAAATTCCTGTTGAAAATTCGACTTAAATGCATTACCAACCAACTGCGTTGGTTTTCTAGTCACTTCTAGTACACTCTAGTTGCTAAAGTGATAAAGAATTATTTTTGCATAACCAATTGTGATTGTCTGGAATAAAACAAATATCCCATCCTGAACTTTTTATTCAGGACTGGGGAACTTCACTTTTGATCTGCGGAGCTTT
>JACEVL010004047.1:0-13266 GCA_020284085.1 Aporrectodea caliginosa
CCACCCCAAAATACGCCCATGCGTCAAACGTAAAAATTCTGGAGCAGAAATGAAGTATAAGTCGCTTCCGCAAACTCACAGCACTGTAAAGCTTGTCATAAATACTGGAAATAAGCCTACATTATGTGAGACAAATCTGCTCTAGACCTCAATGCCAATAAGTTAGACCTGTGCTAAAACGTGCCTCAGTTGAGTCACAAACCTCCTTCAATAATTATTGTAGTTGTAATTGTAATCTTACATTTATAAAGCTACATGGCAGAATAAACTCATCAGTGGCGATCCCGATCGGAACCAGTGAAGCCAGCTATAGAAATGATTAAACTGGATAGGTTCGCGCGACGTTTTACCTCCTCCTTTTCCTACTTCAGCTTGCTGCATTAATCTGTCGTTTTTAGTCCAGCAATGTTGAGCTCTTCCTCTTGTTTAAAACCAGAAGACTATGAAGGAAAATGAAGAGAGACAGGCAGTTCTTCGAAAGCAGAGATCGGGGAGACTAGGGAGGCGCATCGGACACTCAGTTGTTTTCGATAGATGATGATGTTCATTATTAATTTATTATGTGTTTGAGGATTATAATCACCCTATGATTAGGGTGACAACTGTGATGTTGCTATCGATGGTTAGGCTGATGTTGAAGACGTTGATGACAACGCAATCGTAATTGTAAACTCCAGACTACTAAAGCTCCACTCGAAAGCCAAGAGCAGGGCACCAACTTATTCAAGAGCGCTGCATCGAGTCAGTGGGGTTGTCCAAAGGGTAGTCAGAAGGAGGTGTGAGTCCGGTTGCCAGAAGGTCAGAGGGGCAGAGTAGCTGTTAAGGTATACGTGTTGTTTAGGTCGAGAATTGGAAGGTGGAGAAGAGTCGGGGTATGAATTTTTCAACAGGCGAGATTTCAGTTTTGAGTGGAAAACCCGGGCAGTGATAGATACCGGAGCCTGAGGCAGATGATGGTGGGTGATCATTGGCAATGATGGTGGAGGAACCCCAAAAATTTGCGGAGTTCAGGGGAAGATCGTTCCAGAGACGTGGTGCTACTGATGCGATACTACTGATGATTATGGTGGCAACTGCGATGATGATAACGGGATAAATGACAACGACTAATACTAACCATTGTTGCTCTATAGGCGCCCGAAAACTTTTGAAAGGCCTCACACGAAGGTCTCAATTGCCCAACTACCTCTCGTTAAATACAATAATTAGCACCAAATGTATCATAATCTCTCCCTATATATATACATAATATCAGCATATATATTTTGACCTCTGTATGATATACGGTCCAAACAAAGCCATAGCATCAGCTCTAAAGGCAATTTGGATATACTGTAGAATTCTACTCGAGTCATTGTAGTTCTTTCAAGAGATTCGGTTTGGAACAGTACGGACTGAAAACTTCTGAGAACAAGTTAGTTTGTTAGTATGGTAATCGATGCATTTATTATTATTGTTGTTGCTGCTGCTGCTGCTCCTGTTGTTGTTGTTGTTGTTGTTGTTATTATTATTATTATTATTATTATTATTATTATTATTATTATTATTATTATTATTATTATTATTATTATCACTCAGATGGTGAGCAACTGGACAGAGATTACCTGGAGGCAGCCATTCGTGGCCTACCTGAAAAGGTACTCAGTCCATCATCATCATTCCGTGGAGATTTGATCAGGAAGAAATCTGGTCCCGTTGTATCGAAGGGAGAGAATCCTCTGGAACTAAAGGACAGAGACTACTTCGAAGCCATTGGTATTGCACCAGCTGGTTAGCAGTGCCAACAGTTATTATTATTATTATTATTATTATTATTATTATTATTATTATTATTATTATTATTATTATTATTATTATTATTATTATTATTATTATTATTATTATTATTATTATTGCTATTGTTGTTGCTGCTGCTGCTGTTTTGTTGTTGTTGTATGCATGCATAAGACAAATATAGGCCTACAGTGTCTCTCTTTATAGTTATAATCACGATCGTAATTAAGACGACTTTTGTTTAATCCCGCGAAGGAATATAGGGCCTATCACGAGGGAGCAATACAAACTTATTTATATAAGAGATAAATTTGATATAAAATGGCTATAGGTCCTCTTTTCTGCCGATGTTTGACTTCCTGAAAGTATACCGTTGAATGAAAAACGGAAAGTTAGTATTATAACAAGAACTACAACCACTACTACATCTACCACCACTACTACTACAACTACTACTGCCATAACCACCACTATATTTGTCATCATCGTCCCAATTATCAATATAATCGTGGCGTCAACAAACGACGAGGCCTAGACAGCGCAGAATCATTTCTGTGTACACATAGTCGTAATTATCGCACCAAAGTGTGTTATGCGTAATATCTAGTTCATTCAGACGCTTCTTATTTATTGAGCTGCAGACGATGGTATCGATCAGGCGGTTCACGAGGACCTTCGAATTCCATCCTCATGACATTGTCTACGAGGTCCTTGAGAGGAGGCTTAGGAAGGATTCTCGTCTGTTTCAGGAACTAGGCTATAGAGGATTGCACCGAATCAAATTCTGTGAGAGGTCACACGTGTGGCGTATAGGTTGGACATTCAACATGGTTTCGGGCAATACGTTTTCTCTGTCTCTCTGTTTCTCTATATCTGTCTCTCTCTGTCTCTCTCTTTTTCTCTCTCTCTGGCTCTGTCTGTCTCTGTCTTTCTGTCTCTGCCTCTGTCTCTGCCTCTGTCTGTCTCTGTCTGTTTCTGTCTGTCTCTGTCTGTTTCTGTCTGTCTCTGTCTGTCTCTGTCTCTGTCTCCCTCTCTGTCTCTCTGTCTCTCTGTCTCTATGTGTCTATCTCCTGTCTGTCTGTCTGTCTCTGTCTCTGTCTGTCTCTGTCTGTCTGTCTGTCTCTTTCTCTGTCTGACTCTTTCTCTGTCTGTCTGTCTCTGTCTGTCTGTCTGTCTCTCTCTCTCTCTCTTTCTCTCTCTCTCTCTCTCTCTCTCTCTCTCTCTCTCTCTCTCTCTCTCTCTCTCTCTCTCTCTCTCTCTCTCTCTCTCTCTCTTTCTCTCTCGTCTTTCACACACCTACAGTATAATACATCAATGTGATAATCCATATTATCATTCTTCAGAGGCGTCTATACCCAAGGCCACTAAATAATTATCGCACCTTCGCGGTAATGATAGTAGTATTCCTACTAGGCTGCTACTACTGTATAGGCTACTATTATGACCACCGCCGCTGAAAACACAACCGCCAACCATCACCACTGCATTTGTCATCATCGTCCTAAATATTATCAAAATCGTAGCGTCAATACGGCGCCCCGTTCGGGCCATCTGGTCCTTTACCATGACTCTGTCTCCAGCAAGCGGCAAGAACTGGGCCAGCATGTTATCGTCCATTACATGTACTACTGCAGCATCAATCTACAACAAAGATTATGTCTACTATAAGTCTGCAGAGCAGTCATCATACTGAAGCAACATGTGCCCGTGTACATACATACAGATACATACATACATACGTGTACATCATACATCATACAGAAATACGCACATACAAGCAAACATGTTGGTGGCTTGGTGCTTGCAGTGCAGTTTAAATTTCAAATGCAGTGTGGAGTCCATTTGAAAGGGTGTAACAAATACCAAGACCGGAACAATAACATCTAAACACAAAATTGATCCACAATTGGGATTCAGCTACCTGGCATTACTGTAGCATTATATGGTTGAAACAAATTTATTTTATGAAATTATGGTTTATATGCATGTACATATGAATTCATGCATTGGCAAATATTGCATGTGTTGATGTTTGAACAAACCCTTTCAGCTTTCATACGATCAATGACATCTTCCGCAACTCCCCGTTGTCTCAAAAACTGTTCCAGTAATTTTTCCATCTGAAATGGAAACAACACTTTGCAGTGACACCACGTAATAGATTCAATAATAGGACTATCTTGTGAAACCGTAGTTTACATTGACAAATTATTTTATATTGTCATTTGAAAAATTGAAGCTAGATTGATAAAATAATTTCTTGCCTAAATGGAAGTTGGATTGATTAAACTAATTAGAAGCTGGATTGATGGAAGTAATTGTTTCCGTAAGTAGAAGCTGGAGTTATGAAACTATGTCTTTGTTTCAAGAGAAGCTGGATTGATGAAAACTAATTGTTACCATAAATAGCAGATGGATTCTGAGAATAATTCTTTGCTTAGATAGAAGTGGGATTGATGAAAATTATTTCATGCTGAAATAGAATTTGGATTTAAACAAATTATTTTGTATTAGACCTACATGGAAGTTGGATTGATCAAAATAATTTTTTCATGAAATAGAAGCTGGATTACTGAGTTATCATGGACATTGGTAGACTGCTTACTTACCAAAGTCAAGTGCGACACTGAAAACATTAAAATAATTTGGCAAAGTAAACTATCGTTCAGAAGCAAGGAACTGAATTTTGTACTGAAGCTGAACATTGCAACATATCAGTATTCAGTAATATGAAATCCACTATTGGATTGTATATCATTTGGGCGCGAACATCATTTGATATTTTGTGCATTCACATACTCTGGATTCCAGACCGACAGCCACCTTTGATGACAAACGATACCCGCGCGTCGCTTTGTTTAGTGGCCTAAACCATATACCAAATAACAAATACTAACGTAAATAACCAAACTAGTAAATACTGATTACTTGTAGCAGTAGTCTTTACAAGTCTAAGCTAAACATAAGAATTCGTTGTCATTCGTTCGAAACTGATTACCTTGAGCTTAAGTTATCGTAACGAGATTGCAACCCCAAACGCCCAGCTGCTTGAATTCAGTAGGCCTAGGCCTAACGTTTAGTGCGAGGACCTCCATGCGTTTAGTGATAAGTAAGTAAGTATGTATGTATGTTCTTTATTAAACGCTGGCAAACGCACGGCGCTGTACATACAAAGTTATATAAAGTTATCAAATTGTAGCAGAAAAGTTAGTAAATAATAATATTCACAAATAATGCTAATAAACCTTACTTACTTACCACGCGAAATGTAGCGTGTTTATTTTTAGAACAATGGAATTCTGCAAAATTTTCCAGTCTATTTTTAGCATAAAAAAGTCGTAAAAACGAAAAGTCGTAAAAACGAAAAAGTCCGTTTTTATTTTTTGGTGCTAAAAATAGACCAGAAAATTTAATTACCAGATGGCCCGAACGGGGCGCCGTACGTCAACAAATGATGAGGTATAAACAGCGGCCGTCGTTCTAACAGATCCCGCTGGATGGGATCTATAGAGAGTCTAGAAAGAAGGGCATAGACTTAGCCATAGACATCGATACTCTTCAAGCCATCCTATCCTGATTCTACACATGCGCCACTACACGATCACCATTATCACCGATTGCCATCGTGGCAATATGCTCTCTCTTCGACTTGACCTCCCCAGATTTTGACCTAGCTTAGCATTGGAACGGAAAAAGGCAGCCTGGCTATTCTGCCCTGCCATGGCAAAAGGAAGCAAGTCACCAATTTTAGTTTCTGAGAAAAATGCGAAAAACCACTCAGGCATCACCCATCGGTCTGAATTTACGCATACAGTTGGTTGATGGACATGCTTCTTTTTGCCTTGAAATTTCCCAGTACTACTTGGACATGCTTCTTTCTGCCTCTGCTTTTCCGCCAGAACCACATGCAGTAATAACTATTTATATAGACGATTGTGTTGGACTTGCTTCTTGAACCAAAATGATACCGATATGTAATTTTAACCTTAAACTGGACTTGCTTCCTTTTGCCATGGCAGGGCAGTATTGCAGACTTGATTTGATCTACTGTAGCGCCGAGGAATGAGCTGGTCTCCCTGGCGCGGATTTGTGTGGCGCTGAGAAATTTCGAAGACTTCCATTTATATTTACGTAGACCTACTAGCCTCAGGGCCGCATTAAGGCTAGTGCGGGCCCGGGTGCTGTGATAGTGTGATTAGGGCTACCTTCCAACGGCCCCTTCTTACAACCACGTACCGGTCCACCACATAACCTACATAATTATTTATAACATGCTTACTAGAGAGTATTAACTGCCTAAAGACACAATACCGGTACACAATTAACGTTAGCCTACATACTATCTGTACACGCAATGATTAGTGTCACGTAAATAACTATAAGTAATTAAATCAATTATTACTTCGTATTTATTTATGTTGCAGCATTTTCGTTAGATTTAACAGCAAGTTAATAACAGACACATTAATTTTTTTCTTCACTTCCGAAAATGCGGCCCACAAAACCGCGGGCCCGGGTGCTGCAGCACACTCGCGCCCCCCTTAATTCGGCCCTGACTAGCCTACATAATACCAAGTCGTAAAGTATTGTAGACCTTTGTCGTCACCTTGACACTGAAAGACTAATTTCTTCCTGATGACTTTTTATTAGTTTTTAGTGGTTTATTCGATGCAACGGTATAACCACTTTTACTTCTGACTCTTCGTGTTCACATATATTCTGTTCCTTCTCATATTTATGGATTTCGATCCTAAGCGACAGTTTCTAAAAGCAAAATCTTGTTCAGATAAGTCAGACTGCCAGCCATGTGTGCAATCTGTTGATGAATTATGCTTAATGTTAATGCACTATATTAAGTTTTGACGCATGCATGGGTCTTTTTACATACATACACTATACGTCCAAATTACATAGATACATACATATAGATATACATGCCTATGTATACCCTTGTAAGCATAGCTTCACTAGATCAAGCCCTAGCTTATCGGGCACTGTAGTGAATCTCGAAGCTATCGAGAAATGTCATGGAACTGAAATGATCGGTTATATTTCGTGTTCTATTTGCAGAATCGTTACCATAGTAATCGATCATGATTCCTTCAGTTCGACTCCTGTTTCCGTTCACCGTTGTCATGGTGATTGGTTTGTATCACGTGACGAATGTCCAGTCGGCAGCCACTTCAGGCGTCGAATCCTCTTTGGCCCACAAACGTTCGACCGGAAATGGAAAGGTGGAAGACATAAAACGGAAGTTGGTTGCAGCAATGCTCAAGAAACGACATGAAAGGAAATCGGTGAGAAAAGGTGATGGAAGGAAGTAGGCGCGGAGGAACGTAGGGAGGGAGGCAGGCCTTATGGGAAAAGTTTGAGGGAAGGATCGAGGAGGGAGTTATGGAGGGTGACATCAAGGTTTCGAAGCATGTTAGGCGATTTATGTGGTCGCTAAATCAGTCTTACAGCTAACGGTTGACATCAGATCACAATCAAATGTTTGGCGTATAGATATGCATTGTGCAATCACTGAGATCGTCTTTCCATCCGTCTTTCCATTCATCCGCCTGCCCGTCCGTCCATCCATCCATTCATCTCCATCCATCCATTCATCTCCATCCATCCATTCATCTCCATCCATCCATTCATCTCCATCCATCCATTCATCTCCATCCATCCATTCATCTCCATCCATCCATTCATCTCTATCCATCCATTCATCTCTATCCATCCATTCATCTCCATCCATCCACCCAGCTATCCACCCCTCCATCCATACCCGATAACTCATCACCACCCATCCATACATCCCATCCGCTCATCAATTCATCCCTTCATCCATTCTTCTTCCGTTCATCAATCCCATTAATTTTCTATTATTTTGTCCTATGATGTTTGTACACCGGAGTGCCGCTCTTCTGCAACCAGTTTAATACAGAATATACTTCCTTACTTACTTAATTCATCCTTTCATCCATTCTTCTGACTGAATTCATGCACAGCTGTTGGATGATGACGAGGACGATGATGATGATGACGACAACGACGACGCTGAAAGTGGATCTGGAATGTCTTCAATGGACAGCGAGTGGATTCCAGGGCTGACAGCCATTCGCAGAAAGTTTCAATCCGTCGTCGCCAAAGCAGCGAAGAGACGACAGCCCGAGGACCGGGACTACTTCGAAGCCATTGGAATAGTTCCGCATCGCCGATCCAACACCAAGACCGATTCTTTCCAGCGGCAGAAAAAGGCCCGGAAACAAATGACTCCATGAGCGCCACGCCTGTTGACTACTTGGCTCCATCCATGCACCATTATTATAGTTAGCCTAATTTGATGTAGCACATATATTAAAAGATATTAGGCCTAACGGCTAACGACAGTAATAATAAAAGCAAACAAGACAATAAAAGTAAAAGATATTAATAACAGATAAAAATAGAGATAGTAATAATAATAATAATAATAATGCATATTATGCTCATTCACTCATGCGTTCATTCCTTTTTTTACATAGCATAATGTTCAGCCCGCCTAGTAGATCACTCATCTACTAAGCTGTCATAAATAAGTCTAAAAGTATTTCTGCAGTAGATCTATTGCTCTGTATGTCTTTAAGCAAACTACGAACATTTGCAAACATTTAAAACTATGTCTTAACACGAAAACAAAACTGAAGTTATCTACTATAGTATGATCCTCTCAGATCTAAGTTGAATAGCACTCATTCATTTACATGGCACCTCTTCAAGAAGATTGCTCAGAGTTGCTCCCGACTCCAGCACGGTAAGAAATTACAGTTTTCAAGCGATTGTAAAATGTGTCAGAAAGCGACCTAAAAGGAAAGGTAGGCCATTCTACACCACCGGGCCCCTCACAATTTTGTTTTCTTACAAGATTAATATATTTTACCAGTGCTCCAAATTCGTGGCATAGATTCTAGGTCGACATTGGAGTGTCATGTTAGCAAATTTGTAGGATCCCGTTACGGTCGTTACCCTATCAGAGGCAACTTCAACCTAGGCTAGGCTCATAGTCGTTGTTCAAAATACAAGATGCATCATCATGTATTTTGAACACTTGCCTTAATCACGCCTGAACTAATTGCAATTCGAAACTCCATCCCTTACCGTCGCTTTTAGGAATCCATACAATCAGTTCTGTCTGTCTGCAGTTGACACTTTGTTCTTCGGCTACATTAAAGATATCCAGGTAGGCCTACAGAGGCGCGTTTACCAGTAGGCGCACTATAGGCGCGCGCCTAGGGCCCCCAAATCTCAGAGGGCCCCCAAACGAATGAAAATATTTTTTTCAATAATAATAGAAATAACGTTTTTTAATTTGTAATTATTTTAAGGATAACCTATTTTCTATTTTTTACAGTTTAGTATTAACATAAAATTATATTAGACCTATTGTAATTTATAATTGTTTTGTTCATCTGGGCTAATTTTTGTGCAAAACAACATCAAATTTGTTAGCAACAAATTTTTTTGCAAAATAACATCAATCTTGCTAGCAGGTTTTATGTAAAAGGTATTTTAGCGGTAAAATTAAAAGTAAAAGTGTATTTTAGCTTATTTAATCATTGACCATTACATGGGCTTCAGCATTCGACGAATACAAGTTGGATTGACGAAAAGAATTCTTGCTAAATAGAAGTCGGATTGATGAAAATATTTTTTCCTTAAATAGAAGTGAGATTGATGAAAAGAATCTTGCGTAAATAGATTCTGAAGCTGGATTGATGAAAAGTAGGCCTAATTCTTAATTAAATACAACTTGTAATGATAAAAAAATAATTTCTGCTTAAACGGATTGTCGTTAAAGTAGAAGTTGGATTGAGGAAAAATAATAATGCTGCAACGAGCGAGTATTAAAATACACTTTAACCAAGACTGATGCAAAAGACAGCATTGGCCATTCTCCGTCTTCCACAAATGTGAATGTGTCGTTGCACCAAACAAGTAGCCTAGGCCTACTGTAGCCTACACTTATAAATATTCCTGCGTTTTCTTTTGACTAAAATCAATAACTTCACATTCCTTGAAAATAACTTCTAGGCCTATAACTAATCATAATTACAGCGTCAATAACACTCACAAAAACGGCTTCAACTTCCTGGGTTTTTGCACATGATAGGTGCTCAGTCTACAAACGTCTACACTCTACAAGCTCAGAAGGGCCCAAAAATTGTTTGCGCCTAGGGCCCCGTTTTCTGTAAACGCGCCTCAGTCCAGGTACAGACTTAATGTCTCCAAAATTATTATAATACTCGCTATCTTTTCAAGCTCTACAAAGGGGTTAGCGTACTACCTCTACACCACCGCGGTGGTGTAGAGGTATGTTCGGTGCCTTGCAGCCGGAGGGTTGCGGGTTCGAATCCACTTCAAGGGGTATATTCGGTGCCTTGCAGCCGGAGGGTTGCGGTTCGAATCCACCTCAAGCCACCGCGTAGGGACCCTGGGCAAGTCCTTCACTCGCAATTGCTCATGCGCTTCGGCGTGAAACTCCGATTCAGTGTCCGCGCTGTAGTCGGGAGCGCCTCTGAGTAGAAATCTTGAAGGGGCGCTATATAAATATCTGAAATGAATGAATGAATGAATGTCCCCTCTCCGAAGGTCTCAAGTGAAGTCCTGGTTACACTGGCGTATATGGTTAGGAGCAGATAAGAAAAGGTTACGAAATCTGGTTTTACATCTGTGTCGATGAAACAGTCATCTTTTGTTGTACAATTTTGGCTAATAAGAAAGTGAATTAATTCTTTCTAGATTCAAAATTCACAAACAGATTGGTTGCGCAGTCTTTGTCGGTCCTTGCAGTATAGGCCTCATATGGTTGAAACATCAGCCAGCTCATGTTTAGTAGGTCCAGTAATAACGGTGCAATCTTAACGAGCGGTGCTGATCGAGCGGTCCAGCAGTTAGAAAGGCATTTATATACATTGTGATGCATGGAAATTGAATCTGAAACTGATTGAGGCATGTAAGGCTGTAAATGGAGCCGACTGCCTTACTAACTGCTGAACAACCTTATCAGCGCCGCTCGTTAAGATCCCCTACCACTATGCGGGGAGATGGTTGAATGGTAGTACGCTGGCACGAAGATAAGAAGGACGCGGGTTTGATACCCGCTAGCCCCATAAGGTTTCATGTCTTCCGCTCCCTAGAGGGCGACTTAAAATGAGCAGTAGGACAGATGGGCGCCTGGCAGGCTGCCATACAGTTAAATTCGACACCTGTTAAACTTGCTATCATCTGTAACTAATAATAATTTTCGTTTAAATTCAAACTGACACAACGCAGGATGATTACAAATCAGTATGAACGGATGATCATAAGTTATTACAGGAGTCGACTTTAACTGTATATATACGGCAGCCATGGAAAGCGGACAGGGGTGAAATGATAAGGTAGGTAGTTCGAGCGGTGGAATATTTGTCACAAAATCCAACACAGACTGTAGCGCTATTGTTGAACCGCATAATTAGCATATATATATATATATATATATATATATATATATATATATATATATATAGATCAGCAGTGGCTTTCTTTGCACAATTTGGTTGAAAAAGCAAATAGCTGATGCACCGTGATTTCTCTTAACCACGTTAAGTTTATATTTATATCAAATGTTGCATTTAAGGTAGGCTAAAGATTAACGACAATTAATTAATTAATTAAATGCGAGCTAAATAATTAGATACCGTATGCCGAAATACTTTAGCATGTCCAAATATTTCAAGAAGTACGATCAATGCACTCAATTGATGCCTTTTCGTTAGTAATAACTGACTAAGATAGTAAAGTAAGCAATTTCGTATTCGTCGTTTTAGTTATCAATCGTCTTCCCACTGGTGTGACGAATGATGGTATTGATAACTGGGTGGTGCAATACCAATGGCTTCGAAGTAGTCTCTGTCCTTCAGTTCCTGAAGATTCTTTCCCTTCGATACAGCGTCACCTGATTTCTTCTGAATCAAATCTCTCAAGTCTCCACGGAATGCTGATGATGATGCTGGACTGCGTACCTTTTCAGGTAGGCCACGACGGGATGCCTCCAGGTAATCTCTGTCCAGTTGCTCACCCTCTTCGTCTTCGTCTGCGTCTTCCTATAAGTTCACAAATTAAAAAAAGTACGACAAATTCACTTAATTATTTAAAAAGTACGACAAATTCGCTTAATTATTGTGTATAAGCTTAACCTATATTACTTCATGTCCTGTTGTGGACTGTTCTTGAATTCTCTGTCGCTGGACCCACGTCGTGAAATAGTCTTCCCTACCACGTGAAAAATGTGCCATCTCTGGAGACATTCAAATCACAGCTCAAGACCTACTTCTTTAACAATTTAACAAGCTGCAGTGGTTCAAAGTCATGTGCACCCTTAATTAGCGCTAAGTTGTCGTTAAATTGTTAAACAACCATAATGAGTGTCACTGAATTTTTAACCCATTTAAAATGCCCATTTCTTTGTCCTCGGTTGTAGGCTAATACGACGCCATATAAATCGTATTATTATTTTAGTCTTTATATGTTATTTTTATTATTAATACTATTATTATTATTTTTTACCCGAGGTATCAGGATCCCTCAGTTGGCCTAAAAAGTCCGGAGACTGTTGGAAAAAACTATTATTGGTGTTGGTGTTATTATTATTATTATTGTTATTATTATTATTATTATTATTATTATTATTATTATTATTATTATTATTATTATTATTAAATGCATAATGTGCGTAAACATAACGCGCATCCTTTCACCATTGTCTATCGACACAGAAATGAAGATTTAACGCCAGTACTGTTGGAGATCGGCGGGGTAATGCACAAAGGCACCCACATATATAGGTAACTGTGCAGAGGAGAAATATGAATCTGTACTCGTCGTTCCAGGCTGATGTGTATTTAAAATGTTCATGTGTGAATTCCAAAGGGAATGAGCCCCCTCCTGATCCTGTATGCGGGAGCCCATGGTAGTTTCCCGTCCAGACTCTGAATCATGTATTAAACCAAAGGGTGTGTCTTCAGTTCTTCATAAATTATACATATTATCTCCATGTATACATACAGATAGATATATTATATGTTTGATTTATATACATTTTAGGTCAAACTTGAGCGCATAACCTCACGCCCTTTAGGCAGGATGGTGTCTGGTGAAAACATACACCAGAGAATGTGACCCGATAGCGCATTGGATAACACACTGGCATGGAGAGCGAGAGTTCGAGTCCCCTAGGGTGGATATGCTTTGTAGGCTGCTATTAGCGCCGTGTATTGTAGGCTGTATGTTCTGTTAGTAGTGTGGCGTTTTTGCCAGGGACCACCCTCCGGTTTTTGGGTCCACCCTACGGTTTTTGGGACCACCCTCGGTTTTCTGGGTCTCCCCGTTTTGGACCACCCTCTTCGGGCTGCTGACGGTTTGGCCGTGGGGTATTAGGCTTGGCCACCCTTAGGCTTGGCAACCCCCTAGGCTTGGCAACCCGTA
>JACEVL010004048.1:0-5000 GCA_020284085.1 Aporrectodea caliginosa
CTTTACACGTGCAGTTAGCGCGCCAAACTTAGAAACTGCTGATGACAGTGAATTTGAACAATACAGTGTAGTACGGTTGTTTTAAGGCAAGAGTTGAGTTGTTGTTATTAAACTGTGTTTGAAGTAAGAAGAAACATTCAAAGAACTGTGTCAATTTAATTCTTAAACAGTTAGAAGACGTTGAGCAATTTATATGTAGAGATAAGGAAAGTTCTTGAGGTAGGTCACAACTAAGAAAGAAAAGAGTTGGTGACACTGTGGATCATTCTATTCTTCTTCATCGTCTTAAGAACTGGTTTGGTATCTCTGGCCCTGCAGTAAATTGGTTTAGTACTTATCTTATAGTCCACGCACTCAATCAGTGTATTTAAATGGTAATTATTCATCTGATGCTTTGTTGACTTGCGGTGTAGGCCTACCACATGGATCAGTGCTTGGCCCTCTTTTGTTTACACTATACACCACACCATTAGGAGCATTGCTTGATAATCATTCGCTGAGATATCATTTCTATGCTGATGACACTCAAATTTACATTTCATTTGACAGTCTGTCATGTGACTCATCTATACAGATGTTGTCTGCTGTCTTTGATGAAGTACAGTCCTGGATGGCATCCAATAAACTCCTTCTTAACCCATCAAAGACTCAATTTCTGTTACTTGGCACTCCACAGCAACTTAAGAAATTTGATGGGCTTAAGTCATTGAAACTGGGTGACTCAGTTATTGAGCTGGCCGACGCTGCAAGCAACTTAGGCGTTGTTGTTTTTAATTCTACCATGTCTCTCACTGGCCATGTAAACAGTATTTGTAAGTCATCCTATATGTTCATTCGTGACATACGCAGAATTAGGCGTTATGTGCCCATGTCTGCAAGAATATCTTTGGCAAATGCATTGGTTTCCAGTCGCCTAGACTATTGTAGTGTATTTGATGGGTTGGACGATGCATGTCCACCACTTGTAGCGTGTGATGTAGGCCTACTATCGAAGACATGTAAATGTTTCTACTCGCGTAACGTAGTCAGACGCGATCGTTCGTCAGCGTTGACCACGCTGAGGCCGGCATGATGGTTGTTCGTTGCCCCGGCCATGTCGACCGGGCCACGGGCCCAGAGGCCGTTGGCGATTGAAGAAGCCCAGCAGAAGTTAATGTCGTTTATTTCAAACAGTGTACATCAATGGCGACAACAAACTATCGTACTGCTTTGCTGACGGTCTGACTTGTCTGAACTCTCTGCTACGATAGTCTGATCTGATACACTGATCTCTTACTAATAATTCAGCGTTTATATATACAGAACAAGTCAGCCTATAGGCTTAGCTGCGCTGAGTGGGTTACTCGCTTTCTCACATCTCTGCCTTGTTCAATCCCTCTCTCTCTGTCTTTCCCTGTGTCTTTGTCTGTCTGCTTCTGTCTGTCTGTTGGCATTCAGTCAGTCGGTCTGTGGTCAGCGGTCTGGAATTCCGCACGCTCTACGGTTGGAGTGTCTGAGTGTGCATTAATTATCTGGTGCCAGAGAAGTCAACCCCTACACTATTGTAACTCGCTTCTTACTGGTATAAATAAATAAAACATACTGAAGCTGCAGAAGGTTCAGAACTCTTTGGCTAGAGCCATAACTAATACATCCAAATATGAACATATAACCCCTCTGCTTAAATCTCTGCATTGGCTTCCTGTTCAGCAAAGTATTCGTTTCAAACTGGGGCTCATAGTTTATAAAACTTTGAACTCTAGCCAACCACAATATTTAAAATCTGTTCTTATTCCTCTGACTTATCATTATTCAATGAGGTCATCTGATTGTCTTTGTCTGGTCATACCTAAATCAAGAACTGTTCTTGGTGAACGAGCTTTTTCAGTATCTGGACCTACTTTTTGGAACTCTCTTCCTGTGTCTGTACGCTGTGCTCAGTCGCTTGTGTCATTTCGTTCTCGGCTGAAAACTTACCTCTTTCAAATTGCTTATCCACCTTAGGCTGCCTCTCTGTCTCTTACGGAATGATCTTCTGGATGTTGACCTGATTACGGATTGTTTTGATGCGCCATCGGTTGATGCCTTGTGCATTAGACGCCGGCGCAATAGAAGTTGTTAATTACATATCCAGGCCGTGTGCAGTTCAAATTCAGCTAATCAGACTCCATGCGTGACGAGGGCGTCTAACTGGTATTTCCAAAACTAATAATACGGCATCAAGAGTCAACGGTGAGGATTCCAGCTTGTCTCTTCAATATAATACGCATGGGCGTCCGCATAAATGTTTTAGGGGTGCAACAATTTTTAAGGGGCAGCAAAGTTTTGAATTGTTTGCATGGGGACTAACGAGGGTGCCGAAAGCAACCTATCACGTCACCCTCAGCCCTCGCTTCCGCGATTAAGGGGTCTGGCGCAGATCCCAACAGCCGCCAGCGCTTTTGGAAGCATTTGACATGATATGGAGGCTGTTGCCCCCTCATACCCTCAGGATCTCATGCTAATATTCCTACCTTTAGCTGACGATAATGGAAGTTCAATGTCAAAAGCACCCACGAGTTGAAATGAAGTAAAGTGCACATATTCATTGGAAGTAGGCCCTACAGCCGCAGGCCGTCCAAATATGTCAGTATTATTTGCTAGACTAAAAAACGCATATTTGCACAAGCATGTACACAAGATGGTTTTGGCAATTTCCCGTGAATCTTCCATTCAATCGGTTTATCCTGAAGGATGTTCTGAAGAGGAACATAACGTATGTCGTCTCTGCATTTCCATATCGTTTTCCCATCTTTATTCGTCTCATCAATTCCTCCTCCGATGACAAAAACTCGTTCATTTTCAAGAACCAAACCAAAGAAATCAACGTCGGTCTTAAACTGTTTTCTTTCTTGCCAAGTCTCCGTCTCAAAGTTAAATATAAAACAAGTATCACGTCCCAGTAAAATAACAGATGTCTCCCAAAGTGTAGCTCGCATCAACATATAAGGATACGGCATAGGTCTCCAAAGGAGAGTGCAAGTGTTCTGTTTGGTGTTATACACTTGAACATAATTCAACGCTATGTTATATTCATCTGCACCACCAAAGATATAGAGTGAACCCTTGAATGGAACACAGTTTCCTGACTCCTGGACAGGGTGAACCAACTTTCCAACGGTTGAGCATTTATCGGTGATTGCGTTGTAGGCTTCCACGCTGTCTAGAAGGCTTTTGCTATCAACAAATCCTCCACAGATGTACAATACTTCATCGATAAACGCTGCGCTGTGTCCACCTTGCCAATAGCTCATAGAGGCGCATTTCTTCCAACCGGACGCCGTGTTGTATTTCCAGATTTCACCACCAGGGAATCCTACTCCAGCTACGTACATCGTGTTACAGTAAACGGCGGCGAATGCATCGAAATACAATGCAGTCGGTATTTTTTCTAGTTTTGAGATTTCATTTGACCGATGTAGATTTATTTTGAAGACCTCCTTCGCTTCTGTAAACGGATTAAAACCTAATCCGACGACAACTGTACAGTTCTCAAACTGTGTAGTGGTTTCTGTTGAAGCAGTTAAAGCACAAATATTCACGAATCAAAGTTTAGCACAGTATTTAATTAATTGCTTATTTATATGGGTCATTCTTATAGGCCTACATTATTAGTTTGTAAAACATCCATTCTCAATTCTAATTAAATCACATAGAATCTAATGAAATGGGATTCTAATTTTAGCACTTTGTAAGGTACTAAATTGCGTTGTATTAAGCATCTTGTTACAAACAGGCATGCATACATGCTGGATGAGACCAACTGACATATACTTACATATATACATAAATACATACATACATACATACATACAAACATACATACATGCATACACACATACATACATACATACATGCATACATACATACATACATACATACATAACCATAACCATAACCAAAAATTTTATTCCTTCAAGTAGGCAACATCACAATTAACATCACAAATATATTATAGAATCGCCAACAAAAAGCAAAGGGAGAGAAACCCTTAAGGGACCAGGGTCCCGCTAACAGGGTTACCCATGTACATGGGAAACGTAGCAGCAGGTTATGCATAAGGGTACCAAAAATTGTAGAGCTTAACTAGTTAACTAAGTATCAAAAATTACACACAATGAGTGTCTGCACCGAGCACAGTATGTACGAATTTGAGCATGTACGGCAAGTAATAGCAGGGGAAGCATGGTGGGAGTTAGGGATCCACAGTCAGTAAGTGATGACGGAGTTTCTTTTTAAATATTGAAATGCTAGAAGAAAGACGAATGGCAACAGGGAGATTATTCCATGTCCTAGGGCCAGCACTTTTGATGGAGAATTTCCGTGTATTTGTTCTAATGGCAATTCCTCTATAATTGGAAGAAGTCCGAACATTGTAAGGATTAGATTGGGATGTCAAGCTAAAGAAGTCAGTAAAAGCTCCAGGCAAAAGATTATGCATATTTATACATAAACTCAGAGGTGTGTTTAATTCTAATCTGTTCTATATTACAGATGTTCAATTTCTGTAACATGGCCTGAGAAGACAGGGGGTTCGAGTTACCCAAGATAATTCTGGCCGCTCTTTTTTGTAATGAGTTTAACCTAACCAACCGAGAAGGGTAATTAGAGGCCCACACTACATTACAATATGAGAGATAAGGGTGAACTAAGGAGTAATATAAGCTAAGTCTAATTCTAGTCGGTAGAAGGTGGGCAGTACGGGCCAAGATACCTACACTTTTCGCCAGTTTCTTAGAAATATTTTCTATATGTACCTTCCAAGTTAAAAATTGATCAACGCATACTCTCAGGAATTTGACCGAAGTTACTTGGGGTAAAGGTTTGTTATCCATAAAAACTGTTCCTTTAACTTCAGGAATAGGCTTTCGATGTGAACAAAATAATACGTAATTAGTTTTATTGAGGTTCAAAGATAACTTGTTCACTCGAAACCAATCAACCACATGCTTAAGTTCCTGATTCATTGTTTGAAAAAGTAT
>JACEVL010004048.1:10000-11138 GCA_020284085.1 Aporrectodea caliginosa
TTTTGGCAATTTCCCGTGAATCTTCCATTCAATCGGTTTATCCTGAAGGATGTTCTGAAGAGGAACATAACGTATGTCGTCTCTGCATTTCCATATCGTTTTCCCATCTTTATTCGTCTCATCAATTCCTCCTCCGATGACAAAAACTCGTTCATTTTCAAGAACCAAACCAAAGAAATCAACGTCGGTCTTAAACTGTTTTCTTTCTTGCCAAGTCTCCGTCTCAAAGTTAAATATAAAACAAGTATCACGTCCCAGTAAAATAACAGATGTCTCCCAAAGTGTAGCTCGCATCAACATATAAGGATACGGCATAGGTCTCCAAAGGAGAGTGCAAGTGTTCTGTTTGGTGTTATACACTTGAACATAATTCAACGCTATGTTATATTCATCTGCACCACCAAAGATATAGAGTGAACCCTTGAATGGAACACAGTTTCCTGACTCCTGGACAGGGTGAACCAACTTTCCAACGGTTGAGCATTTATCGGTGATTGCGTTGTAGGCTTCCACGCTGTCTAGAAGGCTTTTGCTATCAACAAATCCTCCACAGATGTACAATACTTCATCGATAAACGCTGCGCTGTGTCCACCTTGCCAATAGCTCATAGAGGCGCATTTCTTCCAACCGGACGCCGTGTTGTATTTCCAGATTTCACCACCAGGGAATCCTACTCCAGCTACGTACATCGTGTTACAGTAAACGGCGGCGAATGCATCGAAATACAATGCAGTCGGTATTTTTTCTAGTTTTGAGATTTCATTTGACCGATGTAGATTTATTTTGAAGACCTCCTTCGCTTCTGTAAACGGATTAAAACCTAATCCGACGACAACTGTACAGTTCTCAAACTGTGTAGTGGTTTCTGTTGAAGCAGTTAAAGCACAAATATTCACGAATCAAAGTTTAGCACAGTATTTAATTAATTGCTTATTTATATGGGTCATTCTTATAGGCCTACATTATTAGTTTGTAAAACATCCATTCTCAATTCTAATTAAATCACATAGAATCTAATGAAATGGGATTCTAATTTTAGCACTTTGTAAGGTACTAAATTGCGTTGTATTAAGCATCTTGTTACAAACAGGCATGCATACATGCTGGATGAGACCAACTGACATATACTTACATATA
>JACEVL010004050.1:0-10948 GCA_020284085.1 Aporrectodea caliginosa
TTTGTCGTAAGTCTTGCGGGAGTGTTTTCTCGATAGGCAAAACAGCTATGGCTATGGAGCAATTTGCAAATTTTAGCGATGAAGTGACGGAAGGGCAGAGAAGTGTTAGAGTGGAAGAGAAACGGTTGAAATTGCCTGCAAGACAAGCGAAATGAAATGAAAAAAATTAATCAAGTCTATGAAATCAATATTGATTAATAATACTTCAGGAATAGGAAACATATAAATACAATGTTACTTCCTTACTATATTTGATGATGGGCTTCAAATATTTAAGAACATGTCCATATATCTGAATGGAAACGATATTTAGAGGTGAAAGTAGTTGCTTTGCCCGTGTACTGCACGGGTTATCTCTACCTTATATAGGCGTATTATTTGTTCCCCGGGTTAAATAATTATAACAGACTATGGTCGGCCGTTTTTCTATGACCTATTTTCTATTATAGGCGTATTATTTGTTCCCCGGGCTAAAAATAATAGACGAAGTTCGGCCGTTGTTCTATTACCTCGTTGAGCTCGGCAACGTTCCATTATCGCTCGAAATTTTTCGAGGCGAAGCCGTGCTATTTGACAAAAGCACCTGATTTGCATATTTAGCCCGCGTGACGTCAGATAAATGGTCGTCGGTATTGAGGTAAGAGATAGGACCGTATCTCTTACATTATGGTTGAAATTTAAAATATATCGGCATTTAAAGTAAACTGCGAGCTGAAAATAGTCGCCTTAACCTACGCCTGCTTATAAAAAGGTTTGGTACAATTTTCATAGCGCTAGACCATTACGTTTCGGAGCCTTTAGCTGTGTCACGGAAGGACAGAAAAACAGACTTCGCTTTACAGTATAGATTCCAATTCCAATGGTCTGGCCCCAAAAAAACCTAAGAGAGGGCCCAGATATCAGATAAGATATGCAGATTAACGTCTGAAAAGCGGTAAATCGTAATCGTAATCTCCAAACTTCTAAAGCGCCACTCGAAAGCCAAGCGCAGGGCACCAGCTTATTCACGAGCGCTGAATCTTAAATTCCAGTTTCGGTAACTCAAATAAGCCCCATAGCCTAATGATAAAGCTGTTTGTGATAATGATACAGATCACCATTGTATTGACCGTAAATATAGGTTATGTCTGTCGCTCGTGTGATTAGTAGTACTGGTTACGATGAATTACATGTAGTATGCTTGGCAATAGGATGGCTTACTTAGCACACTTGTATACATGAGCATAATTATGTGGCGCCTCTATGATCTATTAGTACAGACATGTTTCATATCCTGCTCTTCCTATTAAACGAATTATCGTCTTTTAGGCCTATAGCGCTGGTGTTTGCTACAAATAAGCCTAGCATCAAAATATGGCGCACAGACAACCAAGTCCATACTGAGGTCAAGTGGCGAAGGAATCGTTTGATTCTCAAATGAACAGCAGGAGAAGAACAACAGCTGGAGCAAAAAAGTTAGAAATTGTTCCTGTATTGTTCCAGAAACTGAAAAACTCACTGACACAGTTATTTTTTGTTAACGATAACGAAAATGTTCGTTAACGAAAATAAAATGATTTCGTTAACACCACTATGACTGTGACTAAAAAATATTTTTAACTATGACTAAAAGTACACACACAAAATTCATGGTGATTTTCGTCGTAAGAAATAAATAAATGTAAAATATAAACAACTATGAGAACCTGAAAAGCGTTAGAGATATATATATAGCGCAATAACTATATTAGCCTATGAACTTAGAAGGTCGTGGTTCGCCGCGATTTTCCGATTTATGATTTAGCCCAGTAGTAATGGTGCATTAAACAATCAAATTCAATTATTTTGTAAACGCTTCAATAGCGATTGCGACTCGCGCAAATTCGCAAAACTAATAGAATAATGTAGTAGTCAGAGTAATCTTTTGCTCAAAATGTCTCTAAAGATCTTCAGCGGTCCCAAGCGTGAAAACTTAAAATGCTGTCTGGAGTCATAATACAATACAACTGCATTTGATATTACCCTTCTTCCAAAGTTCAGAAGTGCACACGCCTCGATGGCGCAGATGCAATTATATTGCAGACCAGTTGTGCGTGAAAGACTTGCTCACAGTAACCTCAGTGGACGAGGATTGAACCCGTACTCTCCGCTTTACAGGTCAACCACTTTAACCAGTCGGCCACTGTGTCGCAGAGTCATTTCAAGTACGAATCATTTACTAATAAAAGTTCGAGTATCATCAGCGACCAGTGTCTCCAACGACCTACGATTTTAGGTCGTTTGAAATACCTGATTATTTTTTAGTTTAGACTTCAACATAATGGGTTTGGGCGACTGGGTGTTGACGAAAGTGGTTGGGGAGAGGTTAAATGACCCGACTGTATAAGCTTCTGATAGCAGGCTGGTTATCGTTATTTTCAAAATATTGAAGCGCTACTGTAATGCTAAGCTCAGGGCACCAGCATAATCCGAGTGATAACTCAAATAGGGGCCTATAGACTCGGTCGAAAGTCGATCACTCAGCCGTTATCTGAAATTACATGCCATTTATTACTGCATGAAGTCCGGGCTGACATTTTAACAGTGCCTTGGTGGACCACGATTTAATTGAACTGTTTTCACCACGGCTGGGAAGGCGTGCTGATGACATGGCGGGGAAGGGTACGGGTATACGCGCGGGTAAGGGTGGGGTCGAAATTTTGAGTACTTGTCGGGTGCGTTTTGCGATTCTGTTACGGATACTTGTCGGGTAGCCAAGCTCCTCTACCCGCAGACCTCTAATGCTAGGGCAAAAATCCTCTACCCGCAGACTTCTAAATGACTGGGAATTACCAAAAAGTGTTAATGTGATATGCAATATGACATGTATTTTTATTTTTGACCAAGAGGAGAGTTACTAACTTTAGACTTTAGTCTAATATTATACGCTTCCCTGTATGGCCAGTGTTGTAACATACGACGATCGATCTAAAGGAATTTAGACTACTATGTCTGGAAATTCAAGGTACCGTACGAACATTAGTTTGCATACAGACTTCTAGACGTCGCATTGGGGGGTGCAGGAACAGCTTGGTAGTTCCTTTTCTATGTTTTCTTACAAATTTGTATATCATTGACGGAAGATTGACCTTTGACCTTTAGGCTGAAATTCTTAAGCTTCCATTACGGTGAATCCAATCCAGGTAGAAATAGCATCGACCGACGGAAAAGTGTCGTCTACTGACGCCGCTTGTTCAATTAATGAGATTGTGATGCATTATAAACAGATTCCATGCACTTAGCTGATAACTTTGTTGATAGCCGTTTCTCACTTCAGCTTTGTTAACGGGTGTGTTTGCGAATGTACCAACACTAGGTAATCATATTGCCCTTTGTCGCGTTGTGAATTGTTTTGAAATGGTTTAAACAACTTGTACAATGCAAATTTAAGTGACTTACACAATACAATACGTTACAAATGTAACGTATTGTATTGTATTGCCCTCCTTACAACTTTCCGAAGTGCACATTGAAGCCGGGCAACCATTGTCTAAGATCCATAAGAAGACTGAAGAGGTAAGTTCTCATGTTGCAGCGAACGTCAGTCTCTCGGTAGGACAGTTGAGAATGACTTGGTGGAGAGTTCCAGATGGAGGGACCGGCAATTGTGAATGAACGCCAGTCAAAGATAAGACGTATAATAGGAACGACATAGTTTCCAGCAGAAGCTGATCGAAGATAAGAGCGACCTTTAAAGAGTTGTAGGATGTTGTGATCATAGAAGACAAGCAGGATGACAGATGATTTGCACGTTCTCTGTGCATGAGGATTGCCATAGGCTGCGCAACTGGGGATTGAACCGCAGATAAAACACCCAGAACTTGTAATTTAACTTTAACCCTCAGGTTACCAAGGTTTTTTTGTGACGTTGACTACCAAGGGGGGGGGTTGAGACGACCCCCCTGGATTTCGTGTTTGGTTTCACATATCATAACTTGTAATACATCATTGGATTCAGCATTCATTTCTGCACAAAATGGTATATTTAGTTGTACATTATGTGAATGCACATCGAAATTACATAATTTTTAACAAAGGCACCGATAATTAGCAATATCTTATATTATTGAGTACATCCAGCACTTGTTAGATAAACAAATATAAGATTATGTGTGTTTTGAAACTAATCTATGTATCCAAAATACATACATGAGGGTTTCTTCAATATGTGGCACTTTTGCCTCGGATTTTTAAGAAAAATTCAATTACGATTTTTTTAAATTTTCAAAGTGCTAATCTATTAATATTAATAATATCAAGATGTGTGATAGGCAGCAATGCACAGATTTCAATATTTCTGTTAAAAATTGAGAAAATGTGTTTTTTCCAAATTCGTCATGGAGTTGACAAGCGTCAAGGAGTTCGCGTCACACAGCTGACTTTCACATTTTAAGAGTCTTCAGGCAACAATGAGAAATATATAATCAGTCACTGTCAGCTGAAGGTACACTTTCGCAGCCTACTGGCAATGGAGGCATAATTGCAGGACAAAAAACAGCAAAATGACCCTAAATGGGAGAAGTAATGAGGGAGCATAAAACACATGAAGAAATTAATGAGATCAGTACCAGAAACATTATCATTATCAAAGTTCAACGCATTGTATATCGATGCTTATAAGGATGATGAAATGACGACTGCAATGCAGAAACATATGTTTGTTAGGGCACTAAATATATACCATTTAGATGATGCTAGATTTTTGAAAATGTGGATTCTGTGACAATTTGTCGACTGCACGACGTGGGCGCGCGTCACGGAGTTGACCGTCACGGAGTTGACAAATCGTTTAATTTTCGCCAAAAATCGGCACATGCGAAATAAAATATTTTCAAATGACGTTTGCAACAAAGACAGGACCCTATCACATCCACAAAGGACACATTACATTGAAAGTTTTATTTATATATTCTTGAATATTTACGTCACGGAGTTGACATCAATTAAACATACGCGGTGCAACAATATTGTTAACTTTTTGTTGTTTAAAAAATTAAACTCAAGATAAACTTCTCATGTTTACCAGCAGCATTGGCAACGACAAAAGACATATATCAGCTGCTAAACACCGTAAAAAATACTAGCCGTTACAAGTTGGACACGAGTTTTGTAGACGTCATGGAGTTGACATTTGGATGTAGGACACTGGAATTTGCTCCATTAAAATTTAATTTTTCACTCAAACAAACGCAAACTCAATATATTAGGCATGGTTTATGTTGTAAACAATATGTTACTGAAAATGAATAATAAATTTTCGGTTTGGCTATATGCACAATTGGAAATAAACAGGTTTTCCCGACTTCGGTACACATCTGGGACAACACAGTTTCTGTTGAAATGCTTCGACTGTGAGGTAATAAAACCACTTGAAAAATTTATGATCGTGCCAATTTAAAAATTCTTTTAGTTTTATATGGGTTGTCTGAAACAAACCTGCGTTACGGATAGTCATATGTTGTCACAGAAGCTTTAAATAATATTTTAAACACCGCGGACAGCAAAATGGACACTTATTGTAGAAACACTCACATACATTCCTACACATGTTTATATACATACAAATATACATCCATACATATATACATGTACATGCATGTACACACATACATACAAATTCATACATGGAAACTTATATGCGTACATACATCCCTGCATAAATACGTACATTATATACATTAGGGTGTGTTTAAAAAATGAAGTTTCAAAATTAATATCGGCCTTGTTGTTTTTGTGTTCCATCTTGAGGAAAATTGTCATTTGCCAAATTAGACAAAAATCGGAATAGATTTAGAACTGGCGCCAAGCCCCGGAAGATTTATCACTTAGAAAACAATGTAATACATTATCATTTTCAAAGATCGAAACAACTTTTAACACTTAAACATAAAATATAGGGCAAACGCAAAGGAAGAACTGTCAGTGATTTGTCATTTCTTTATTCCCTTTAGTGCTTTTGGGAATTTGTTTCGATGGTACTCCACCATTTGCAGAACAAACTGTTTTTCTTCCTCATTTCGGACCAGGGCTTCATTGAAGGACTGCACGAGAGCCACTCTTTTCTCCGCCAAATCGTTCGGCACTTTTAGGGCGGGTATGATAATTTTTGCCTCACTGTATGATTGTTCTGACTCCCATTGTTGCGGATCTCGATCAAGAAAAGAGTCATCCAATCCGAGGATCTGGAATATTTTGGTGGTAGAAGTGGTGAAGAAATCGTTAAGTGCTTTTGTAGGCGGATTATGTATTGGAGGAAGTCTCTTTGGAGGTTAATCGGATCCCTGATTGTTTCGCATGCTGTAGACCATGCGCTGTTTTTCGTCGAAGGTGACTGACTCATCAAAAAGGCTGAGGCCTACCAGGGTCTCCGACAGATACCAAAGGTGTCGGGAAAAGCTGTTAGGGCTACCTGTGAGACTTCCTTGTCAGGGTACGTATGGATTGCCTTCAGGAATTGAAGATCGTTCCTTGGGGCTTCAGCGGGTGACATACAGGTGAACCAGTACTTCACGTAAGTTGTTGTCACAAAAAGGGACACTCGACAGTAAATGATTCCACACCTTTTGAGAGTAGGATTTTCGAGATGCCCTCTCTGAGCTCTGGCGTTGTTGAATGAGAAACTGATCCCCTGAAAAGCCACATCTTGATGTGGGATCACATTTCAGGGATCAGTTTCTCATTCAACCACGCCAGAGCTCAGAGAGGGCATCTCGAAAATCCTACTCGCAAAATATCATACCCGCATAGATCGCACGTGCCATCCAACTCGCGCGGTGAAATGCCTCTGGTTACCTGAACTTTATTCCTTTCGGTGGAATTCCTCCTAGAAAAATGACTGTTAGTTCTAGTAGCTCTTTGTAGTCGTCTCTGTGGTTTTCGGTACTCAGTTGCTGCAATGCGAAGGTGATCACATCGTCTCGAATTTCTGTGACACGCTGTGCTGCATCTTTATCGTCCATTGCTGTGCGATACTTGGCCTGATCGATTTGCGGCCAGAAGTCACTCCAATTTTGGAGACCTTGCAGAATCATGCAGTGAAAACACCTTTTCTAGAACAATTTCAGAGACATGATGTTGACAGGCCAGGTTCAAGAGGTCCTTTCCTAATTCCGCTTCCAGCTTGATGTACACGCCGCCATTGCAACCCGTGTTACTCGCCGCTGTGTCGAAACACATGGCCACGATTCTGTTTTCCAATCGCCAACTTCTTATCTCAGCCAAACATGCATCTGACATGACTGCAGCTGTCCCGAATTTGAGTTTGGGGATGGCCAATAGCTTGGTCACATCCTTGCCAGATACCATTATTGTTAATATATTATAATCGACTGTTTGATGCTAGATGCTTGAGGTGAGAGCCGTCTCGTTAGCAAAGACCTTATAAATAGATGGCTAGTGTTATAGGCTACCTTATTTACGTTTAATTAACTGTCAAACGTCAACTCGATAGAAAGAACCGCTACCCGCCATTTGCAACACGAGATCAGTGACATAGACACCGTGAGGTCAGTGACGTCATTATCATGAATATTCATTACTTGGGAGCCGGCAACTGAGAGGGGCCTAAGGATAGCATGCATTGAAATTGTGGATGCCTGTATGCCACCTGTGTCCAATTTCGGTTGCCTTGCGCCAGTCCTAAATGTTCAGCTATCAAGATATAATTTCGGATATGGAGTTAATACATGATTTGGCATGATAATTCGACGAGGCCGATAAAAAATATTTGAGTTGAAAATATCACATGTACGCTAAAAACACCCTAATATACATACATACATACATACATATATACATACATACATGCCATACATACATACATACATACATACATACATACATACATACATACATACATACATACATACATACATACATAAATACATACATACATACATACATACATACATACATACGTACAAACATACATACATACATCTATCCATACGTAGATCCATCCATGCATACATACGTACATACTTACATGCATACATATATACATACATACATACATACATGCATATATACATATATACATGCATACATACATAAATACATACATAGATACATACATACATGCATACATACTTATCACAGGCGTCACAAGAACTTTCGTTCACCTGGAAATATCAGTTTTTCACTCAGATAACGCGTATTTTTATTTATTTTTATCACTTCCGGTTTACAAAAGACAAAGATCTAAGTATGCAAATGAAGCCCTTCATTCCCTCTAAAGAATGGTATATTTGTTTATCTTCTAGGAAGAATAGTCAATAAATACGCTATAGACGAAAAACTAGGGAGGGGCGTATCAACCCCCCTAGTACCTCGGGTATATCGGGTGTAACTTTTGAATGGCGTGAGCTATCACAATGATGTTTACCTCAAAATCTGCGCAAATGATCCTGCTCTAGCAACCTAAATTATCAAAATTATATTCCACATGGAACAAGTTTTCGAAGCAAAAACATAGGGCGGCGTCGTAATAACCCCCCTTGGTAGCCCGATGATTAAAACAGTTATATATAATAGTGATGATGATGATGATGATGATGATGATGATGATGATGATGATGATGATGATGATGATGATGATGATGATGATGATGATGATGATGATGATGATGATGATGATGATGATGATGATGATGATGATGATGATGATGATGATGATAATGATGATGATGATGATGCTTATGATGATGATGAAGATGATGATGATGATGATGATGATGATGATGATGATGATGATGATGATGATGATGATGATGATGATGATGATGACGATGATGATGCTGCTGCTGATGATGATACTAATCATAATCGTAGGGCATATTGAACCCCAGTATCTTCTCTGCCAAGTCATTCCTGCCTTCGGTCCTCGGTTCTTGGTTACTTGGTTAAAGCGGCGCTTGACTTGACTATCACAGTCTAATAATAATAATAATAATAATAATAATAATAATAATAATAATAATAATAATAATAATAATAATAATAATAATAATAATAATAATAATAATAATAATAATAATAATACCAACAGCAACAAAAACAACAACCCCAACAACACCGCCACCAAGAACAAGAACAGACGCTGATAATGAGCTTTTATTCCTATTCATGAAATCAAAGCTAGTTCACTTACACTTTTGTTTAGTTGCTGTACTTTTAACAAGACATAATGAGTCAATGACGTCTATATTTCGAGTCATGTACTTTGAAAAATCCACCACAGCTGACAAAACATGTAACCGAAAATTGGAAACCAAATCTAAAATATTGCTGCTGGTATTCTAATTTCCCTGTTAACGGAATTTCACTTTGAAACGCAGCTTAAACTTAATTTCCCTTTTTGAACCGGATGGAATTGTACAGGGAAACATAAGCCCGCAGATCCATGCTCACTAGTAGTGTCACGACCCTGGCGCACCCTAGCGATAGAAGGCCCTGGTCGTGATAAATTACAACGGTGAGGGCGAGGGTTTTTATATATTTAATATAAAAGTATAACAGCAGAGATATATTATAACAAACTCTCGAGGCACACTCGGCGTACTATTGTAAGCTGACGACTTCCAACGTTTCTAAGCGTTCTTGGCCTAAGCTGAATGCTGGAACGTTCTCTTGATTCAATTTTACTTGGCGCGATGATGTTACAGTTACAGCCTGCCCACGCCCGTAGTGTCCTCCTGCGGTCGGTCCTACAAGGTCTTATATACCGTTCGCTTATCTCTTTTACGACGCATCGGCCGTGGTAATAGAATGTCTGTCCTTTGAGCTCGGGCGTATCGAATCGTCCCTGACGAATTGATTCTCTGCGGGTTGTCTCTGGTTCCCTCTCACCGCTTGTCGGTGATGACGCCCGAGGGGAGTCGTTATCTTGCGGCCGAGGCGTAGTATATAGATGTCTTTCCGACCGTTGGCAGTTGACCGCAATGACCCCTTCACATACGGTACGATGGAGAGCCCTTCCGGTCTGCTTCTATAGCGCCCTCCTGTCAGGCTCGTTACTGGTTGGAATGCTGTGGCCGTGACAAGTAGGCTACCACTGTTGGCCGCATTAACCCAAATATCAACTAGTAAAGCAGTTCATAAATATTTTTAAAATATGTTTTTCATGTTTTCATCGCTCATCCACCTTCTGCTTCTACTATAACATATTTACATCCGTCTTGCAACTTCTACATCTACCATGGTGTAAGAGTAGATGGTGAGCACACTTCCTATACTTGCCATGTTAAATTTTTGGCTAAAGTTTTTCAATTCGGTTGGTGGCGCTACGAACGCCCGTTGCGTCGAAAAACATGGCCGGCCATGGAAGTTGTTAACAATCGTATACAAGAATATTGTAAATGAATTGATATTTACGGTTTGAAAATAAATCTTAATTTAATTGATATTTACGTAGCAATATATCGTTCTTCAGTCTCGTTAGTTCCCGTTGTTATTGTTGTTGTTAATGATAAGGATATATTTATTTATAGCAGACACCGAGTTCATGCAATTTTGGTTGCACGTCGCGTACGGCACCCCCCTAATGGCGTCGTGAGGGTCGGTTAGGGTCAGGGGTTAGGGTTTGTGTTGTCATTAGAAAGTCTTCAAAATCGGGACCCCTAAAGTGCAAGTTTACCCCCCCTTTTGTATATAGATTGAACCGAACCTTGTTTGCTGTGTAAACATTTAGAATCGGGGCGCGTAGGTTTCGTGAGTGTGGGTTAGGCCGTCATGGTTTCGTGAGTGTGGGTTAGGCGTCGTGAGTGTCGGTTATGGTCAAGGTTAAGGTTAGTGTTGTCATTAGAAAACATGGTACCTTCCGCGCAGCATGCCAAATGATGCCGTAAAACGCGAGTAAACTTACCCACCCCGATACTAAATGTTTGCCGTTGCTGCACTGTATCACATGAGCATGCAAGAAAGTTTGTTGAAT
>JACEVL010004051.1:0-11327 GCA_020284085.1 Aporrectodea caliginosa
ATTCCCGCACAGATTTCAGAAGCCTCTTGCATCTTTACTGTCTGAATAAGTCCTACTATAGTGATTAACTATTAATCATTCTAGACATCCCACTGTTGAGATTACGGTATTGATTCTTTATCTTTTGTATATTAATTTGCAGGTGTCTGATATCCATAAAGACTCGATAAATTATAAAGCACGTCGAGTGATGAAAGATAAAATGAATAGAAAACGAAGCATAGAAAATAAGTAATTTTTATTCTGAACAATTCTCTTTATAAGCGCCTGCATCTGCCTGAGACAATTCATCGTGTGATTAGCAGCCAAAGAAAATGTCACCACGTTTCGCAGCTGCAATTTGCCTCGTTATGAGCATGATATTTCTCAAACAAGGTTTGCTGATACATATTTTAGGTTTATCTTGTTTTTGTGTTCTTTTTCAAGTCCAATCAACGTGTTCCATTATAGCGGGAAGACTAGTCAAGCCCCTTGGGTTTCTTCTCCCCACGAATCGATTTTTACTACTTAACCTGTTAGACAATGACCTTTTCAATTTTGCAACCCACTAATGGCACTTACGAAATGAAAACTGCTAATGACTGTATTCATACGTCTACATTATGTTCACTGTTCATGGAATCGATTCTAATAAAATTTGAATTTGAATTTGAACAACGATGTTTTAGTTCAGTGCATTTTTGTGGTTGGATAAGTGATGGGGTTAACTTTTTTCGCAACTTGATGATTTTCTTGGGTTAGCCTAATTCTCTGAATTATTATCTGAAGAATAAACTTAACAAACAACTGAATACTTAATTACTTTTTTACTATGTCCGGTGAATAGGTTGGTCTTGTAGGGCTCTCAGGTTGATTGCAGCAATCTGAAATAGATGTTTGCTAATATGAATGTCAATCCATTTTATCGAAACTAGACCATAATATTATAGGCCTAATAATCTAAATGAAAGCTAATTTAAAGCTTAGTAATGGCTTCCTATTCATGTTGCTAGAAAATCGTAACTCTACAGTGCTACTGATTCTGTTTTGCAGGAGCATCTCTTAGATGTTACGAATGTACTTCAACTGATTTTGAAACATCTTGTAATTCTCATTCTCCAATGTGTACTGAAGGAACTTTGCAATGTGCCAAAATTACGAAATACAAAATTGAAGGTATATTTAAGATAATCACATTGATTATTTAAGACAGATGTGTGATTAATCTCGTTTACCTGACACTGCTTTACGTGATGATGAAAAATGTAGGCCTGAATATACATACACATTGCTTCTTTTCCTCAAATAACTTGTTATTAGATTAGGCTACTACGGTGCGTACGTTTAGCTGAAATGATAGTGAGTGACGTGCTACGACTGATACCTACATGGTAGGCCTACCTGTATTTCGGAACTAGTTTATATTTAATGGTTACAACATACTTAAATTTCAAAACAAAATTTGTAAATTACTAAATTTTGTATGTCGTTCTGCTCCTAAATAAAATATTGCAGTAAGCCGACCAGAGTCCCGCTGGTTAGGGCCACCTATATACACAGTCTGTTGCTAGATGGTTAACAGAGGTTATCTAATACAGTACAATTATATAATAAGTATCTAGTACATGTACAATTATTAACGTACTAGTACAAAGTATAAAACCTTAACTAAGAAAAACACAGACAGAGTGGTATCTAGTACATGTATATTGTATAATGTATAATTATTAACGTACTAGTACAAAGTATTAAACCTTAACTAAGTAAAACACAAACAGAATGGGGGATTAGAACCCAACTAATCGTTCTGATGAATTATCCATTGGCGTAACTTATGTTTAAATGGCTTTAATATTCAAGATACTGCGCTTCTGATTGGGTATTTACGAGTGTTTGTAGCAAAGCGCTTTATAAATTTCTAAATACAATACAATGTATATCGATGCATGAATTCATTAATCTGCAGTTGTTTGATTTGGGCAATTTTTATAATCCCGAGCTGTGTGAATAATTGTTTTGTGTGAGAGTTATAGTGGGAGCAAGCTATTAATCTAACGACTCTTTTTTGCAAAACATTTATTCTGTGGAGTCGAGAAGTGTAGTTTGATGCCCATATCATGTTGCAATAGGCAATGTATGGATAAATCAAGGAATAGAACAGGGTGAGCATAATGTTTGTAGGTAACAGGTAAGATATTCGTGTTAGTATTTCTATATTTTTGGCTATTTTAGTGCTATTTGCTCAATATGATTGTTCCAGGTAAGATGTTGGATTGTTGGTCTACGTAGACTCCTAAGAATTTCACAGATTTTACTTGTGGGATGTCAGTAGTGTCTATTTAAACTTGTTTCTTCTGTTGAGGGGTTGATTTCCTATGAGAGCAGAAAAGAACATAATTAGTTTTTGTCAAATTAAGAAATAATTTATTTGCTTTAAACCAGTCCGACACTAATAAGATTTCTTGGTTAAGGATTCGAAATAGTTCATCGTAAGATTTATATGAGAAGAAGACATTAGAATCATCTGCAAACAGTACAAAGTGGAGGATAGAGGATGTATTAGGAAGGTCGTAAATATATATCAAAAACAATAGGGGACCCAGTATAGAACCTTGAACTCCAAATTTGATTAATTTAAATCTTGATGTTGTGCCATTGCATTTGACTTCTGATGCCCATGAGTTAGATAATCCTTAAACCAAGAAAGAGGGATACCCCGGACCCCATAATTTCTAGCTTTTTTATTATGGTCTACAGTGTCAAATGCTTTGCTTAAAATCTAAAAATATTCCTAAAGAATATTAATTCTTGTCAATGGCTTGAGTTATCTTATCCTGTATATTTATCAGTGGCATTGAAGTTGCCTAAGTCCATGTTGCAAGGGGTGTAGAATATTTGTTTTGGAGATGTAGTTATATAATCTTTGGTCCATAACTTTTTCTAGTAGTTTTGAAAAATAGGGCAATATAGATATAGGTCTGTAATTGTTTAGGTCCTCTTTGTTACCCTGTTTGAATATTGGTGTAATTGTTGATCTTTTCATTTCATCAGGTACTATCCCTGTTAATAACGAACAATTAATTATGTCGGCTAGTGGTACTGCTATAAGACATTACATTTCATCTGTACTCTTATCCTCTACTCAGTGGCGGCGCTATCATTGGTCGCGGGAGGTCATTTGACCTGCCCATTTTACTCTTGACTTACCTTATGACTTACTAATTACTGTTGGGTAAAATTATTTGGAATTTTTAGTTTCTTATTTACATTTAAAGCATCAGCGTCTGTACCCATAGGATCTCTAGTGCAATTTAAGATTCAAACGACTTTTTTACGTTGCGTCTAGTATGTCAATAGATGTCTATGTTGTAAACTCTAAAATTTGAATGCTTGAATGCTTGAATGAAGTATTCTTTGCCGCCGTTGCATCAGAAATATTTGGAAATAAATATAATGGTGTGTCGTCGATTACTTCCCGAAACTGACCTATTTCAGCTGTATACGAGTTGCCCCAATGTTGAAAACATCAGCAAAGAAATGAAGAAATAACAGAGGCGAAAATGAGTTAAACGCAGACATTAACTGATGCAATTTTTCATTCGTAATGACACTTATCATCATTATAGGCTAGCGCAGACAGCGCCTCTGAGTAGACATCTGAAGAGGCGCTATATAAATTCTCAGAATGAATGAATATACATTAACAAAGAAATGAATAAATAACAACGAGGCGCTGCAACATTAAAGTTTTCTTCTAAAATATATAAAACTCAGACATTAATTTCTTCGACCTGCTGAATAACTCCCATGACCCTGACGAGACCTGACGAAGTTGTACAGCTGTTGTACAGCAGCTGTACACTGCTCTTTATTCTAAGTAGGTGCTACTAGGTAGGTGTGCAGCTGAGCATGCATCTATTTAGACACTTTTTAATAACGTTTTTAGTGATTCATAAAATCTCTTCCTGCGCCAGTCTAAATAATTTCAGATTCATTAGGAACAAACAGTTGATCAATTATTATCGAACGACGCTGAGACAACTAAAAGGGTCACCGCTGGCGAGCTGTCGCAGACACCCACAGCCCAAACAATGGATTCCTATCCAAACCTATGAACTTAACGCCATCTCTTTTCATATTACTTATATAATATATGATACTATGATACTTATCCCCACCATAAACTAAATAAATTTCGATACTAGTAAACGTTTCGAAATTTCATGCTGGACCGTGGTCTTTGTAATTGTACCCATTTTGTCTCCATACAGACTACGACATAAAATATTCGCCAACTGCCGACGCGTTTTGTGCTTCGCAAGAGTACATTGCCGCAAATAAACCTGGCTGCACAGAGACCTTCACTAGAGGCGAAGATTGGAGTCTTTATGTTAAATCCTGCATCAAGTACTGCGATACAGATGACTGCAATAATCCTTTTTTGAAAAATCCAAACTACGTGGATTACGACTAACTTCAATGTCTTTCCTATTATTGACAAGTCGACAATAAATAATTGCATGATTTATTGACCCGTACAAACATTAAACTTCTTTAAATACTCATCGTTTAGTTTGCACTTTATGTTCTCTTTAAATTCTATGTATAATTTTTTATTTATATGTATATATATGTATACGCATATAGATGTGCTTGTATATTTGCATATGCATGTATGTATGTATGAACGTATGTATGTATGAATGTATGTATGTATGTATATATGTATGTATGTATGTATGTATGTATGTATGTATGTATGTATGTATGTATGTATGTATCTATGTATGTATGTCTGTCTGTATGTATGCATTGCATGTATTAGAGGTCTGCGGTAATGCCCGTACCCACGGGTTTACTCGCACCTTACCCGGTAACCCGGATAGTGGATACTAATCAGGTAGCCTTTTCTCGGGTCCGGTCGGGTACGGGTATGAGCATTACGGGTACAGTGAAACCCGGTTTTACCCGTATACCTACGTGAAACTTTGGGGTTACACGTAATAGTGAGTATAGCACCTTCAAAAACTTACTTACTATAATTGGCGTTATACTGTCTAAGTAGTATAGTAAGTACCGTATCTGTTCTCAGCCATCCTCGTTTCGAGGGTCGGCCGCATCATGAATAATATTCCTCCAGCGTCTCCTGTCTTCCGTCAGTCTTATCAATTCCTCCATTGTCAATCCAGTCCATTCCTTTAAGTACCGTATGCTTGTGTTTAACTATGTCCAGGAACCTTAGTAAACTTGACATTTATTAATCGATGCTCAAATTACAGTTACTAAGTGGCTTGCTTCCATTAACACGATTGTAGTGCTTTCACGTATAAAATTATCCGATCTGAGTTTCAGTACCGATAACCATGGGTCAGAGGTCGCTAGCCCGTGATTTACTGTCCAGTCCAGCAGTCGTGTTTTCTTTAAGACAGGTTGATGCAGTCGAGACTAGGCATATTATTTTCGAAGTCTGTCATCCATTTACCTCTGAGAAACACTTAAACTACTCAGCGGGTATTTTTGTTAAATATTTTATATTATTATTATTGACTGAAGTAGTAGTAGTAGTAGTAGTGGTGGTGGCAGCAGCAGCAGTAGTAGTAGTAGTAGTAGTAGTAGTAGTAGTAGTAGTAGTAGTAGTAGTAGTAGTAGTAGTAGTAGTAGTAGTAGTAGTAGTAGTAGTAGTAGTAGTAGTAGTAGTAGTAGTAGTAGTAGTAGTAGTAGTAGTAGTGGTAGTGGTGGTGGTAGTAGTAGTAGGTAGTGGTGGTGGTGGTGGTGCAGTGGTGGTAGAAGTGGTGAGTGGTGGTGGTAGTGGTGGTGGTGGTGGTAGTGGTAGTGGTAGTGGTAGTGGTGGTGGTAGTGGTAGTAGTAGTAGTGGTAGTAGTAGTAGTAGTAGTAGTAGTAGTAGTAGTAGTAGTAGTAGTAGTAGTAGTAGTAGTAGGAGTAGTGGTAGTGGTAGTGGTAGTGGTAGTGGTAGTGGTAGTGGTGGTGGTAGTGGTAGTGGTGGTGGTGAGGTGGTGAGTGGTGGTGGTAGTGGTGGTGGTGGTGGTGGTGGTGGTGGTGGTGGTGGTGGTGGTGAGGTGGTGGTAGTGGTAGTAGTGAGTAGTAGTGGTAGTGTGGTAGTAGTAGTAGTAGTAGTAGTAGTAGTAGTAGTAGTAGTAGTAGTAGTAGTAGTAGTAGTAGTAGTAGTAGTAGTAGTAGTAGTAGTAGTAGTAGTAGTAGTAGTAGTAGTAGTAGTAGTAGTAGTAGTAGTAGCAGCAGCAGTAGAAGTAGCAGCAGTAGCAGTAGTAGTATACTATCACTGTACTCTTCGTAGTTGAGTTGGCTAGGATTGCATGTGAGGCAGACATTTTGAAACAAATGATTTATTTTGGCCCTGATGGGTAGTCTGAAAACTCCGACCTTACGACTGACGGCCTACCAGGGCCAGCACGCTAACCACTAGCTAAACTAGTGTGGACCAACTTCATTTATGATACATAATATACTATGATTACAGTGACTTCATAGTTGCCTATGTCTCAAAACATGGTGATGCTTCCTTTCAATGGCTCATAGACCTACGATGTGCAAAACTTTAAAATATTTGTCTCGAACTGATTTCTGTTTCGCCATAATTTTGACTTGTTTCTTCCTCATGAAATTTATAAATGACGCAGTGTGCATTTGACCAATCCGGTTAATACGTCATTGGTTCACAAAAGCGAATTCTGACCATCCGCGCATCACATGTAATGAAAATAAACCTGTACCCGATACACGAGAATTTTACTCGCACTACTGATCAGATGCGAGTTAGCACTGGAGTCGCCACTTTATCTTTAAACAAGCTGCGGTCATGTCAACTTGTGTCAGATTAAACGAATATTATTATTATTATTATTATCTGAGAAAGATGGTTTGGACAAGTCTAAACAAATTGAGAACGAATGTCCTACAATTATTATAGGTCTAACACCGTAAAACCAGTGGCATTCGGAATTTCACAGACGCCGGTTTCTCGTACAATCCTGTGATCGTCAATAGAAGCTTGATGTTGTATAACAGCGCAAGACCTAACTTTCCAAACTGGCACATAATTAATTGTCATTACTTTTTGTTACTCATAATACAGCACTTTTTCTTCGGTCTTGGCTGTTTGTACGGCGCTATGTATTTGTCGTGTTATTATTATTATTATTATTATTATTATTATTATTATTATTATTATTATTATTATTATTATTATTATTATTATTATTTATTATTATTATTATTATTATTTATGTACCGCTATAAACATGGTTTACTTCCAGCATGTTTTAAGGGATTTTTCATCTAGGATCCGATGTTCATACTCACTACACCAGAAACTTTAACTCTTATCGCCCCATATACGCACACAATAATACTCGCTTATTTTCCATAAAATCTGTTGGCTCCACAACCTGGAACATGCTTCCCTCTCACATACGTTGTGCCCCACACCTACGGCACTTAAAAAAAATGCTGCATGCCTAGTGCCTACCTGATTAATGGAAATTAGCTATAACCTACCCTGCCGGATATTCTTTTTCACTGTTAGTTAAGGTTTTCGTTTTTTTTTATATTTTCATAGTGTTTTGAATCGAGTTAATCATTTACTGTGTAATATGTACTATACTATTTGCATTGCTGTACAAAACTTGATGTTGTACTGTTTATCAAGGATTTAGCTAATTCGGATTTCTGAAATGTTGTTCTAGGTGTCCCTAATTAGCGGGATCTTGATCCCTTTTGGGACTCCTCTTGCGGCCAATCCTGATATTTTATGTTGAGTAGAACCCTTGATTTTTTGAGGCGCTATATAAATTGATTGATTGATTGATTGATTGATTATTATTATTATTATTATTATTATTATTATTATTATTATTATTATTATTATTATTATTATTATTATTATTATTATTATAATTGCTATTGTTATTATTATTATTATTATTATTATTATTATTATTATTGCTATTGTTATTATTATTATTATTATTATTATTATTATTATTATTATTATTATTATTATTATTATTATTATTATTATTATTATTATTATTGTTATTATTATTATTATTATTATTAGTTCATTCGGAAAAAGACCTCAAGAGTTCAACAGCACTCAGTAGGCACTACACCTCGCAGCCGCAAATGTCCATAATGTCTGTGGTTAACCCAAGCACGATCACGGGTACGATAAACAATACGCGATGATGATGATGATGATTACGATGACGATGATGATGACGACGATGATGATGATGATGATGATGATGATGATGATGATGATGATGATGATGATGATGATGATGATGATGATGATGATGATGATGATTGTGATGACGATGATGATGGCTGTGGCGGTGGCAGATTTCCAACCAAGGATAGAACCGTGAACTCTGCACCAGATTTCCAACCAAAAGGACAGAACATGGCGATTGATGATCCATTATTTTATTTTGAAAGAGAGCTCATAAACCAGATCTCTCAACAGTGTTGACCGACGCACCGTTAGTCACCAAACAGGATATATTATATGCATGAGTATATGCTTTCCAGCAACTTCTACAACTGTTTTATTGCAGGTCTCTTCGAATTCTTCAAGAAACCACCTTGCAACTCATTTACAAGATTCGCTGGCACCTAAAAAGTATTGCTCCTCTGTACCAACATTCGTAATCACTTTCGCCATTACTTAAATCTTATCAATCTGCGTACGGTCTAGTCCAGGGCCGTAAATCTGTTTCAAAATGTGGGGAGGGAAAACTGACCCTTCGGCAGCGTGCATAGTTCCATTAAGAAGCCCACTTTACTGAGTTAGTTCAGTTACACACTAAGTTAAAAATTAAAGTTATTGTGAACATTTATATAATCTTCAACCTAAATATTAAAGACATTTGTATCATCTGCACCCTGCATTTGAATGTTTATGGTAATCATGTAATAGATAAGCTAAGACAGAGCCTAGACCTATGTCCGCAAACGCTTGAAGACAATTCTTGTTGTTCATGGTTTCATTGTGTTAGGTCAGAAGTGCCTCTGATGGGGTTGCATGGGGTTGCGGTATATATTTGCAATTACCATTACCCTTACCAAAACATCCAAAGATTGGGCCAATCATAAACTTCAGTCTCACTGTGCACAGTTTACAGACCTATCAAGTTTCAACTCTGTGAACAGACCCTCTGTCTCTGTCTCTCCACACTCCATCCCTCCCTCCTCTCTCTCTGAAGCCCACGCACCGGTCATTATATATACTTAGGCATGTACATCTAGGCTCTAATCCCCGATAAATAATATTTGATCCCATGCCTTATGTTACTGTGGGCCTATATAAATTATCTGTGCTCAGATCGAAAAGCCTTCTGTCTAAAACGGCCAATGTCTTCCATTCTAATAATAATAATAATAATAATAATAATAATAATAATAATAATAATAATAATAAATAATATATCTTTTCTTTAATAAGCGCCTGACAAACGCACTGCGCTGTACATTTACATGTTATGCAATTGAAATTTTAACTACTAACAGAACAGACAGCCATGTAATACCCTCTCTAAGAATTAAATTTAGCACCTGTCACGTCAAATCGTCCTTCCTCTTTGGATTAATGAAGAAGAAAACCCATAATTGTTTCAACAACCAAATGTATATTTGTAACAATTCTCAGGCCAGGCGATATAAGTCTTAGGGTGGCATAAAGAACACTGTAGGTAAGAGATTCCTTAAGTCGTGACCGCGATTCTAAATACCAATTACCAACGGTATTATAAAGAAAGGTAAGAATTACAGTCGATTTTGGCCGAAAAGATCCTTTTAAAACAATTTTTATCACCTGAGAAAAACTTGCAAACAAAAACAGCGTCCACGCCAACAAGAGAAAACAACGCGCGTGCCTGTTATCTACTCTGGTTCAGAGTATTGTACAAGAAAGACCTATGGTGAATGAATGAATGAACGAACGAATGGGTGAATTGAAGTAAAGTTTGTCCAATCGTTACATTAAATGAAACTAGCAATTAAAGTGTAAATTCGAATTCAATTAGACGTTATATAAAAATAAAAATAATACCGTGGATCTCGCGGGGCGGCGGAATGGCGCGTGGTGGGAGGGCGACGAGACAGAGACCGGTAGGAGAGGACAGCGTAGGCCTATACTTTCGGCAGCGCATTGATAATGAGTTGAAGTCCATCGGCGAACGGAGGAAGAATGCAACGTGTGTAGATGAATGGACCTCAGTTTTCGTCAGCGCCAATCTGTATACGCCTCCCGACTCCTTTGTTGTACGGACTTAGAAACTCCCGGTTACGAGTTGGAATCCATATTCCGGTCCACTTTCCAGTCCCGAGCAAAGCGTTCAACCTCCAGTTCTCCAAAGAACTCAGTCTTCCCCTCTACAGTACTGCCCACCGTTGTTCATCGCCAATTTTCAGCTCCCCGACTCTTGCAGTCCCCCGCTGATGTCGTCCTTATCCCGTTCGGCCTTATTGACCCGGGAGGTCACCGGGGTTGTGGGAACGGCGAAAAGCTTCAAAAGCGATACCACACCGCCCAGGGATGATCAGGGAGGAGGTACTCCCCGTTGTGGGTTCGCAGTTGCGGAATATATAATATATATAATATATATATATAATATAGGTATATAACTCTACAACAAATTTTCTATACTCTCCCAAGGAACAGTTTGGGGCGATTGGGGCTGGTGCTATAATATTTATGACACAGCTTAGAAAAATGACACAGCTTAGACAAATTTGTGGGGAGGGAATTACTTCACGTTCCCTCCCCAAGCTTAAAAGTGGGGAGGGAATTCCCTCCCTTCCCTCCCCGTGATTTACGGCCCTGCGGTCTACAGTTTCATTACTTCGTATGGGCAATGCCAATACATCACTTTAATACAGGCGATTTAGACCCACTTTTTCAGTCTGAGTCGCCTGCCGCCTTAATTCCAGGTTTGGCTAATGGCGAATATGTAAAATTTAACGCACCTGCAGGCGTCTGGAACCTGAAACATTTTCTAGGACCCCGGTTCAAAGGGGTGCGGTTTCGCCACAGAAGTAGGTGGCGTTGTAGGAGGAAAGGAAGGGACAGTAGGCTAAACAATAAAAGGCCCAATCTAAAGATTAATCAATGAATCCATCATAGATGTGCTAGGGCGTGTAAGAAGAAGTCCAAGGTGTCGAACGCCACGTTGATATCGAGAAGAGCAAGTGGCCTGAAGTGTTGGAATCAATAGCACGACAGGTGTTACATTAGACAGATTAATTTGCATCTCGCATCTTATTTGAAATTCATGAGATTGCTGATTGCATTGATTAGCGTTAAATGTAAT
>JACEVL010004052.1:0-11293 GCA_020284085.1 Aporrectodea caliginosa
TACTAGCTGCTTTCTGGAATCTCAGCCCGTCTCAGTCTCAACATTGCAAACTGATCCAATTAGCCATTGTAGTGCTGAACGGTGCATTTTCTAAAGCAATAATAGTTTAGTCTCTAACACCATACCTGTATAATCATGCATTGTTGTTGCTTGATGCGTTTTGACAGCTAGTTATTAATGAACGAAAATACAATACAATACAGAGTTGTTCTGCCCACAGACATCTCAAACTGTGCGCCAACAACAACAACAATAACAACAACAACAACAAAATCAACAACAATAACAACAACAACAATAGTAATAACTATAATAATACTAATAATAGTATCATTGATACCTCGGGTAAAAAAACAATAATAATAATAATTATAATAGTAATTATAATAATAATGATGATGATGATAATAATAATAATAATAATAATAATAATAATAATAATAATAATAATAATAATAATAATAATAATAATAATAATAATCATCCTCGCCCTGACACAGGTGCCTGAGGATTCTATCTTGGAAATAATGAGAACGAGATGGCAGCAGAGCACCGCTGAAACATCCGACTTCCCATCTTCAGACTGCAAACAGTCTTCATGGGATACACCGCTGCTCTCAGCGGCCATGTCGGGGATCGAATCGCGCGCCCGGGACTCGTATGACCTGGCCAGGCTAAACGCCATACAGGCCCCACACGCTTCAGACTGGCTCTTCGCCCTGCCGCTAGCAGTCCAAGGCCTAAGGCTGAACGACGAGGAGATGAGGGTGGCAGTGGGCTTGAGACTAGGGGCGGTCATCTGTGCCCCACACGCATGCGCATGTGGAACAATGGTCTCAGCCAGAGGCTCGCATGGATTGGCTTGCTCACTGGGCTTCGGCAGACAAGCAAGACATTCTACAATTAACGATATTGTGCTGCGCAGTCTCATCAGGGCAGGCATACCATCGATCAGGGAACCGGTTGGCCTTACCCGACTGGATGGGAAAAGACCGGATGGCCAAACCTTGATTCCTTGGAAAAGCGGGCGTTCTCTGATTTGGGATGTGACAATCATTGACACTTTCGCGCCATCGTATTTGGCCGAGACATCAGCAGCGGCAGGAGGAGCGGCGGAAATAGCCGCGACTAGAAAGCAATGCAAATACGCTGAGCTTCAGTCGAGATACTGTTTTACCCCTATCGCGATAGAAACGATGGGGCCTATGGACCACGAAGGCCTGGTCTTCATCTTGGAACTCGGCCGACGATTGACAAGAACAACGGAAGATCTTCAAGAAACTTTCTTCCTGTTCCAAAAGATTTCAGTTACAATCCAGCGGTTTAACGCTATCGCGTGCCTGGGTTCGATGAGGCCCTAGAACCATGATTTAAGAACCATGATTTTAAGAACTCTGATTTTATAATAATAATAATAATAATAATAATAATAATAATAATAATAATAATAATAATAATAATAATAATAATAATAATAATAATAACTTCTAACCTAATTTTTTGTTCCTGAGGGATTATATCTACCTCGGGTAAAAAAATAATAATAATAATAATAATAATAATAATAATAATAATAACACAGTTATCTTACTTGCCCACAACCTCCAACCAGGCGGGAGGAACTGCTGAACTGGCTGAAGCCAGGAAAAATACTAAATACACCCAACTCATGCAATCCTACCTCTTTGTCCCACTGGCTTTTGAAACCATGGGACCAATCAACGCCAAGGGACTGGCCTTTCTCGCCGACCTGGGTCGTCTCCTGGGCCAAATTTCGGGCGACCCAAGAGAAACCAGTTACTTGTTTCAGCGCCTGTCGGTTGTTATCCAACGATTCAACGCTGTTGCGTTCCACAGCACTTTTGTTCTTCCGGATCTTGACAAGGATGGCCACTCCAGAGTTAACATTGATTATTAATATCTGACACCTGAGGGATTATAGATACCTCGGGTAAAAAATAATAATAATAATAATAATCGCTTAATGATTAAAAAATGACAAGTAGGCCTACGCAGCGATTTTACATGATATAATAGTAAAAGATGATAATAAAAATTTAACAGGAGTCGAATTTAACTGTATGGCAGCCAGCAAAGCGCCAATCTGTCTTACTGCTCATTTTGCCCTCGCGCCTAGGGATTGAAAGGCTGAGTCAACCTTTATTGGCCTAAAGGGTAGCTGATCTTCGTGCCAGCGTGCTACTATTTCACCACCTTTGCGCGAAGCACATTATATATTTTTAAGTGGCGGACTGCGTGTGATAACGTTGAAATTTGAGAGATAGCTGATCAGATATGCAAATTAGCCTTATTAAATCGGAACATGTGTATAATTATTATGTTCTTTGACCCTTCACTACATCCTAATTACAGATGATGTGTAGCCTCTACTTGCATCCTGTTCTCGTATGGTTTAGGACAGAGCCTTCAACTGCTGTAATAAATAGCTCCGGTTTATTATTCTATTTTCGTCGTTGACCCAAATCAATTGTATCTTTCGTGATTCTTTGACGAAAGTTTGATTATCAACACGAAAGTAAGTTTTCTTTTTATTTTACTCTTTTCGGCATAGTGTTGCTTGGGTGTATGATAATGGCAGCTGCCGTAATTCATAAACAGGGTTTCTGTTCTCGATTGCAAGTAATGTTAATGACTTAATGGGTTTGCATTATGTAATTATTATAGCAACTGGTTTTCCCCAATATCTGATAGGCCTATTCATGGTGCTGGGGTTGGTTGTAACTTTCGGCACGGGGCAGGTTGTATCAGCATTATAGCCTGTCTAATTGCCATGATAATTGAAATAATGGTTCTGTGTTTAAGATACACGATTACACTTAACTTTTGCCTATTTAGATACAATACTAAATTAGCTAAAATTGCATCATATTCCATTATATTGGGAACGTTTTGCTACAACTTACCCGTTTAGTGTTACTACCAACCCAGACACGGGGTTGGTTGTTACACTCTGGCAGTGCTGTGTGTCACAACTGAGATTCAAATCGTTCAGATTGACAAAAACTTTTCAGAATTCACAGTTTAACCCTCATCCGAATAAGGGGGGGGGGGTGTGTGGCCAGACCCTTGCACATATTTGTTGCTTAGCTTTTTTATTTATTGTATTTTCTCAAATCGGTTATATGATTTTGTTGCTATAATTATTGTTGAGCAACAATGAGCACATCTAAACGACCAAAAAGGCTGAGTGCTTAAGAGGTCTTGAAGATAATACTGGCCGAGTCTGTCAAACGTATGACCAACAGATGGCCAGTTGTCTACTTCTTCAATGTCGCTGACATTTCGGCAATCAATGTAATGATCATCTGGATATTGAACAATCCAGAATGGGAGATGAATAAGCGCTTCAAACGGCGCTTGTTTCTTGAACCGGCTTGCCAGATCTCTCACAGCGCCGTGGATCTCTCACTACCACAGCAAGCAGGCCACAGTCAGGAGCAGTGCAGCGTGCAATCTTGGCCGCCGGATTTCAGATTGTTACTCAACAGAATCAGGAAGAGGAGGGTACAAAACGACGATGCTACCTGTGTGGCAAGAAGGACAGATAAACACAGTACAGATGCCGCACATGCTACACACCATTGTGTCTTACTTGAAGCACCGAAACCATTATTACGATTACTAAATAAATTTTAATAGAAATCTCTTATACGTTGCCGAGTCCCGACTAGCTCCTTACGTTGCAATTTGTTTCTATGCTTTGTCTTAATGGATTCTTAATCGTGTTGATTTGTTGCATGTATTGCATTGTTAGCCTACTAATAGTTTGATTAAATTGTAAAATAAATTTCGCATTTGAAAAGTCAATGTAGCAGTTGAATAATCGTTTTTAGTAGCATTTAAGACAGCAAATATTAATCGTCATTACTTTCCAAACATTATTACTTGCGCAGATGAACAGCTTAACTTAACCACTGAATGTAATGACACGTAATAGCTGCTGTTTCAGAAGTATCGTACGAGCTGCACAGCCAATCATTGTAGGCAGACGATGCAGTGGACGTATTTCCAACAGTAAGACATTACAAGACATCAAAGGCCATTGCAGTCGATAGAAACATTTTAGTGCAGTTTGCAATGTAACTTAACAATTAGCTGCATGCACTGAGCAGATTAAGTAATTTGGAGTCCGCCGGTCTGTTACAGTAGCCTACATTGAGCTCAACCAAAATATAACAGTACTGTTAGCCTCTATCACGGCAGACTTCCATCATTCAGCCGCCATGGATTTGGACTTGTGGCCATACATTTTGTTCTCTAAAACCGAGAAGATAAGGATAATTGGGACACAGCCCTAAACTTTGTAAGGCGCAGAGTTTCCATGCAGTGCAAGGAACACTATTCCGTCATTGCACACTGTTGTACAATGGTTCAATTGATCGCAGCATTTCTCAAGTTTACACAGTAGTCAGATCCGCTAACAATATTACCGGTGAATATCGTATCGTAAGCTTATATAAACATAAACATATATAAAGCGCTTCTCTATTCAGCACGGAAGTCCTGGACGAAAAGAAACGCCTTTATAGAATGAGAAACCGACTAGGAAAATCAGTCATTAGTTTAGCCCTCAGTGAGGGAGGAAGGTCATTCCAGATGGAGGGACCTACAACAGCAAGCGCCCGGTGTTGGGCCAGAGTAGTCATAGTCCCAGAAACAAAAAGATCAAGCCGATCAGCAGCACGTTAGGAGCGAGATGAGGTTGCGGATAACGGCTTTCGCATACTTATAGTAAAATAAATAATAATATCTTTTCGTTAATTAAGCGCCTGACAAACGCACTGCGCTGTACATTTACATGTTATGCAATTGAAACAATTCACAAGAACACAAATGGCAGAAGACATAAATCTTAACTACTAACAGAACAGACAGCCTGCAATACACGGCGCTAATAGCAGCCTACAAAGCATGTCCGCCTAACGGAGCTCGAACTCGGTACCTCTCGCTCTCTATACCAGTGTGTTATCCAATGCGCTATACGGGCACCCCCGAGAGGTATTTAGAGACATTTTCGAACTGCGATTTAGAGACCTGAAAGAGGATCTTGTAGTGGATGTGCGCAGTAATAGGAAGCCAGTGCAAGACTTCAAGCATATAATTATGGCAAATCTACGGAGTCGGGTTAATCGCATTTTAAACTGATTGAAGGGGAAAGACGCTGTCTAGGAAGTCCCATAAGAAGTAAGTTAAAGTAGTCCCAGCGGGAGCAGACAAATGCATGAACTATGATGATAAAAACGGCAAAGAGAGACCGAACGCCTGTTGGCTCCGAACCTCCTCAGTTGAAAGAAGCAGGAGCGGGTCAGGTTAGATATGTGCTCCTTGAGCATGAGGGAAGAGTTAAGTGTGACACCCAAGTCACGGACACTAGAAGAGTAGATGTGTGCAGGAAAATTCTCAGTCAGTACTAGAAAGACAAGTTTAGCAAGCTGTTGAAAAAAGTTCTAAGCCAGACTTAGCAACTCCTCTGCCCTATACTCTCTCCGGTCTCCCTGGCAATCTAACCCGGCTGAGTGACTGTGATGCAGATCATGCAGTGAAAGAGCTGCAGCTACAACAGAAGATGATAGTTTCAACTTCAGCAAACACAATCAATTTCATTTCCCAATACAGTAAGGCAAATGCAAAAAAACTCATAACACACGTCACATGATTAGTCTGATCACAATACTATCACTTGCACAATGTATCCTGTTACAGTAGTCAGCCACGGGAAGAGGAGAATAATTAGACCAACTATGCTATAGTTACATTCTATAAATGTTTGCTTGGTGGGTATTTTCACTTTTGACTACGGACTTTAATTAGAACTTAGAAATGACAAATTAATTCAAATATTTAATTTATACTAACCAGTTATGATGTTATCATAACTGTTTATCATAACTGGTTATGATGACATCTGAACATCCATGCCATCCTCTACTGTCAACGGGAATCCGTTGGTTGGTTCTTCGTGTGTGCGTGGGCCCAACACCGGAGACTTTTTCAGCTTCCTGTGCATTGTTTTGCTAATTGATGTAATATATGCGTTCTTAATGGCATTTAACATCATAAAGACTAGAGAGCGCCTCTGAGTTGATATATTGAAGGGGGGCTACATAAATGTCCTATTACATTACATATCAGGTAAACAAAGGAACGAAGAAATTTGAAATATCATGAAATGCAAATGCATGCAATAAAGATATACTTAGTTAAAATGAGTGAAACGGTAACTAAAACGGTAAACCCGGAAGGGCGGAACTGAAAGAGCAGCAGTTCTTCATAGACTCTTTTGTATAGACAAAATATTTTTACGACGAATTCTGATCTCCAACACACGCAAGAAGCAGGATTATCGATCTGCTATAGGCCTATCTAGAATCGGAGCGCGTTCATCCTCGGTTCGAATCATTGGTCCAAAATTATTATGGAATTTTATTGATCCTTCTATACGATCTGCCCTTTCTCTTTCAGCCTCTAAAATATACGTTAAAATCCTGTTTGGTCTCTCAATACTTATAAATTATCCTACTTTATTCGAGATTAATATTGTTGACTTGTAATGTTCCTTATTTCCGATGCATAGTCTTTCTGTTTCGGTTCTAGTATAATTCACCCTACCCATCTGGTTTTCCTATCTATGGGGATGACTCGATAAGCACTCTGTGCTTCTTCTTCTCATCAGTTGTTACTCTATCGCTTATGAACTGATGTATCTTACCATTGAACTGTTTTTGGGCCTACTTTAACTTGTGCCACTGTCCCAGAGATATTGGTAATACGTTGTGTATAACGTGTTAACTATAGAGTAATACTTTGACAAATAACCAAAACGATTGGGACAAATCCTAAAACTACTGGGACATAATCCAGTTAAAGTATGCACTGCGCTGATGTTTACTACAAATAGGCCTAGCATCAAAATATGGCGCATAGAAAACGAAGTCCATTCTGAGGACAACTGGAGACGGAGTCTTTTCAATGAGACCTGAATCTCAAATGAACTGCAGAAGAAGAATAACAGATGAACCAATCAAGCGAACCTAGGTTCCAAGCATGGAGCCAAACGACGAGAGATAGTTCCTGTAATATACCAGAAACTGAAATAGGTCATCAACGATAACAAAAATGTTCTTTAACGAAAATGATTTCGTTAACAATAATTATAAATGTAACTGAAAATATTTTTAACAATAACTGTACGACAAAAACAACGCTAAAGAAAATGCATCATTATTTTCGTTATAAAAAATAAAAATAACAAGTGCAATATCGACAAATGTGAGAACGAGAAATTGCGCTACTAATATAAGTTTACAAAGCGCAACAACTAGGTTTATATATTAGCGTATGAACTTAGAAGGCCGTGGTTCGAACAGGATTTCGGATTTGTGAATTAGCCCAGTAGCGATTACGACTAGCGCAAATTCGCAAAACTAGTAATCAGAGTAATCTTGAAGTCAAAATGTCTCTAAAGATCTTGAGCGTGGAAATTGGGAATAGTGTCTGTGGTGAATAATAATGATGGCCAGCGTCTCCAAACACCTACAATTTTAGGTCGTTTGAAATATCTGATTATTTTTTAGTTTAGACGTCAACTTATGCGTTTGGGCGACTGAGATTGACGAAGGAGATTGGGGAGAGGTTAAATGATCCGACTGCATGAACATCTGATGGCTAAGAACATTGCTCGTAATCGTAATTTCTTAAATGTTTAAGCACTGCTCTGAAGCTACTAATTGCAGGGCACCAGTTTAATCATGAGGGATGACAGACGTCAGAGTGACAGTGGTAACTTAATAATTATTATAGACTAGGCCGAAAGTGGGTTACTGTACAGTAGTCATTATCGAAAATTGCATGCAAATACTGCATGAGGTCCGCCTGGCATTTAACAGAGCCTTAGTTGCCCACGATTTAATTGAACTGTTTCACCAGGCTGTCATTGGTTATAAACTTCCAGCTATACTTAGATGCCTGGGGATTACCAAGAGATTTAATGTGATATGTCATATGACATGTATTTTTGACCAGAGGGAGAGTTAGCAACTCTCTATGTAGTCTATTATAATACGTCTCCCAGTTGGGACGGTGGAGTAGACGTATACGACGAGCAATTTAAAAGAATTTATCTACTATGTCTGGAAATTCGAGGTACCGTACGATTACAAGTTTGAATATACTATATATACAGTCTACTAAACATCGCATTGTAGGGTGAAGGGACCGCTTTATAGTTTCCCTTTCTCTGATTTCTGACGAATTTGCATATCATTGCCGACAGGGATTGGCCAATTGACTTTTGTCGAGTTGGGAATTGTTTTGAAATGTTTTTAAGAACTTATAGTAGGCCTAATATGCAATTTAAGTGACTTAAACGATACAATACAACACATTACAACTGTAAGAAGATGATGCTCTCCCTACGACATTTAGAAGTTCATATTGAAGCCGAGCAATCATTGTCTACGAGCCATAAGTAGACTGGAAGAGGTAAGTCTTCAGCATAGAGCGAAAGACAGTCTCGTTAAGATAGTTGCGAACATGAGGAGGTAGATAGTTCCAGTTGGAAGTACTGTGAATGAATGTCGGCCAAATACATGACGTGTACCAGGAACAACATACTTTCCAATAGAATCCGATCGAAGATAAGAGCGACCTTTAACAGAGTTGCTGTATGTGATCATGGGAGATAAGTAGGTTGACAGCTGATTGGCTCGATCCCTGTACATGAGAATTGCCAGCTTGACACGCTCGCAGACAGGAAGCCAGTGTAGAGAACAAAGAGCACGTGTGATATGGTCTCTGAACATGCTGCTAGGTAGTTTAGATTTAGGGATATCATACACTATCGATATAATGACTAAAGAATGCGCAACTGGAGACTGAACCGCAGATATGACAGCATCATACAATCATGCAACCATATTAACCCGTTTTGGACCAATGTTCGCTTTACGAACCCTTTTTTTTCATAACATCATATTGATTGACGTCATCACTTTAGTTTTCTTTTCATAAAGTGGAGAGTGACACCAGCTTCCACTGTTCTTACTGCAGAGAGCTTTACAGCGACCAACACGAAGAAACGTGGATTCGATGCTTAACATGCAAGTACCCCTATTGAGCCCGGCGACAAGCAATTCAAATGTAATTACTGTAGTTAACTATCAATTTTTCTTACGTACGATTACAAATGACAGTTTTACTTCATTTTCTCGTTACTGTGGTAAATATCAACCATAATTATAATTCAGATAGCTCAATTACCATTGGCACTGCCTTCATGTCAAACTTGTCCAACCACTTGGGCATGATTAGTGTAGGGGTAAAGAGTGGCATTTTCACTCTGTGTTTTGGTGTATTTTGGAAATATTTCATTATGTAGTCAATTTTCAATTAATTCTGTTAGCTTTATGAGTTTCAAACATGTATATAAAAAATTGTGGCATTATGTAAGATATTTTTGAAAATAGAGAATGACTGTGTTCTAAAAAAGGGCCTCTCTTGCCCTGGTCTCCTTATATTGTAAAAAAACGGTTGATTACAATTTTACCAGTGAACAATATAGCATGTTCAAGTTTTGAAGATAAATCGCATGTTAAATTGCTGATGCAAGTAGTAGGAAGAACTGTACAGTAGGCCCATAGTCACAAACTTTTTATATGGAAACTTTTTGCTGTATGATATATAATTGTATAATATATAATTGTATAATGTAAAATATACAATATAGGCCTAGTATCATGTATTACATAATATTATATGAGGCACTATGTGCTTAGTGTGTACTGTCATGCATTGAAGATTTAAGTTAGACCTGACATTGTGTATGCTTCCTTGGATAGATTTGTGGTTATCGGTCTCTGGAACTCACGGATCAAATACCACTAAAGTGCCAATAAAAATAAATAATAAACAATTAACGAGAACATAAACATTTTAGAAATTATTCTTTAGTTGTGCTTAAGTAAAATCATAAAGCCTTTGTGTTGAAAACTAAACATAGGTCCAAAAATGCGAATCAAATACTTAGGCCTATACTCGACATGACGAAAATATTATTCTTAAAAATCAAAATTTCAAAGACGTTGTGCCAGTCCTAGATAGCCTATTGTTCGATCCTGATGATTTTTGGACAATATTACTTTTAAACTGTCACCAACACTTTTCTTTCTTAGTTGTGACCTACCTCAAGAACTTTCCTTATTCTCTACATATAAATTGCTCAACGTCTTCTAACTGTTTAAGAATTAAATTGACACAGTTCTTTGAATGTTTCTTTCTTTCTTCAAACACAGTTTAATAACAACAACTCAACTCTTGCCTTAAAACAACTGTACTACACTGTATTGTTCAAATTCACTGTCATCAGCAGTTTCTAAGTTTGGCGCGCTAACTGCACGTGTAAAACAATCTACCGTCAGCCAATGTTTAGGCTACTTTTTAGGCCAAGCGCCCACGAGCCGACAGCGCAACTAAGGCCTAAGACTAAAACGCTTAACAATCGATACACATTATATATATATCAACCTAAAGAACACCTGTGCTCATTATATATGCAAAACATTAGTTCACATTACCTCCTTCCCTTTCTTTGGATTGAGCAAATTAAACTTAAAAATTTGCGAAATCATCAGGTACTAAATTATGTAATAAACTTAATACTATAATTTATGATACATTAAAATAAACAATCTTATAATCTAGACAAACAATCAGCTACAACATTTAATCGTCCTTTCTTATAATTAACTTCTGCATCAAAAGTTTGCAGTGCCAAAGCCCAACGCACCAGTTTAGCAGACTTAGACATAGATTCAGTCAGATAAGTTAAAGTATTGTGATCGGTAAAGATGTGAACTTTAGATCCAATGATTATCTCTTTTAACTCATTTAGAGCCCAAACAATAGCATAGGCTTCTTTCTCTACAGTTGCCCATCTCTTCTGGTTATCAGTCAACTTCTGACTTATAAATGATACAGGGCGTTCTATTCCCTTATCATCCAGCTGTGTTAAAACAGCTCCTACTGCAAAATCACTGCTATCACAGTACAAATTAAAAGGTTTTCCAACATCAAAAACATATAAAACAACTTTAGAGCGTACAGCATCTTTAAGTAAATTAAATGCCTGTTGATGTCTATCAGTCCAATCAATCTTATCTGGAACATGTTTGCTTGTCAAATCAGATAGAGGCTTCGCAATCTGTGCAAAATCTTTGATAAACTGTCTATAGTAACCAAAAAATCCCAGCAATTGCTTAATTTGTTTCTTCGTTTC
>JACEVL010004053.1:0-18508 GCA_020284085.1 Aporrectodea caliginosa
ACTTTGTGGCAACTCTGACCCTGGTTTGCTTCTAAAACTGACTGCTTTACTTCTTTATGTCTTTCTTGTGAACTAAAAAGTGGGTCTTGGTGCTGACGATGTTGTCTGGTGCTTTGTGTTTTTTAGAACGTTTTGATCACCACTGTCCTTGGGTAGGAAACTGTATTGGAAAACGCAACTACCGATACTTCTACATGTTCCTTATCTCACTGTCTATCGACTGCATTTTCATTCTAAGCCTATCGATCACCAACCTCGTCTTGAGTAAGTGCTTACTGATCATATTTTAATGTCATATCATCAAACACCTGTAGTCCAACCCTAAGCGAGGGAGAGGACTGGCCACCTGCCAAGGCTAAGAAATATGAAATTACTAGCACTTCATACCCATAGCTGCCTTTGAGGGCTGGCTTCTTCTTGAAGTAGAAAAATGGTGCATGCATCCAGCTTCATGAAAGCCTTTCGTAACCTCTGATCTTGCTTGTGCTGTTGTTTATACACTGAATCAGGAAAGTCTTTAATATAGATCCACGATGCATCAGCTGTTTGAGTTTCTAATCTCTTGAAAGGGCTGAATAAATGTCTGGATTCTCACAGAAGGTGTGATATAAGTGCTAAGAAACATGTGTCCTTATGACTGCCAGCCAACAAAGCCGTGTATTTATTTCAGGAGACTCTGATGTCAAAGATTGAATTTAAGATTTGGGTTTGGTGATGCCAGTTAGATAATACCTCTTGCCTACATATATGCAAAAGCTGCTGCTTCATTTCCGGTGTGCTCTGCCCCTATGTTCCTCTGCTCAGGGTGAACTTATTGTGTCTTTTGCACCTTGACAGTGAAGTCATGTATTTTTGGTGGTTGCCATCTAGCTGGAACAGATTCCTGTGTGACCTGCCCTGCTGAAATGGTTGTGGTTAGAGTTTCATGAGAGTTGTGCTTTTGTTTGTAGTATCGATGAATTCGGACTTTATCTCAGCAATAAAGGAGTCACCAGCCAGATATCCTTTTCTTAGAACTATGTCAGATATTTGTGTCTGCTGATGATACATTGATAATTTATAATGAAATCAAATGGTTTCTCTAGTTTACAATTTTGCTTCTTTCATGAATATAACTGTTTGCATGAATGCAAATGTAGACTAAGTACCAGTACTGATTTGTATATGTTTGCATGTGTTTGTGTGTATGTTTGCATGTGTTTGTGTGTATCTGTGTATGTGTGTATGTATCTATATCTATGTATGTTTGAATGTATCTGTGTATGTTTGCATGTACTAGTATGGACTGTACTTACATATACAATTATACATATTGTGTATATGAATGTGTTTATACATTGGTACATTCATGTGTATGTATGTGCGTATGGCAGGTTGGATGGATTTTACATACTTGTACAGTGTACACTGGATTCTTTTTACAAAAATCATAATCATTAAAAAAGTTCTGGTATAACACAGTTGCAGCTTAAAATTCCCAAATTTAATTCAGCTTAATTGAGAATGACTTCATCCTGGCATATTCTCATTGTAAGGCAACTGTTGATAAATCTTCGAATGATTCTAATTAATTCTGATGGGAGCTGCATCTTTTGTTGAATTTATACATGTTATGTTTGTGTGACGTTGTGCACCTTAACATTTTGTACTTTGGTTGAAGCAATCATAGCCTTTCTGTCGGTCTGGTCTGTGTTTGGTTTGGCTGGATTTCACACATATCTCTCATGCTGTAACATTACAACCAACGAAGATGTAAGTGAACATTATATAGTCATCTATATAATAATATTATGTAATAATAATATTATAATAATTAATAATTATATTATTATTATAATTAATGTGGACTCATGTACATGCTGCTGGTTAACATGTCATTCTGTATTATGCATAGGGGTAATAAAGGAACACGGGTAGGAACCCTGCTTTTCAAATTTAGGCAAGACCCTGTTTTGTCTCCTGCAATCTTATGACACTGGCTATGCTCCCATTGAAATTGTCAACCTTCTATGCTCTGTTACATGTTTCTTTATGTCACCAAGACTGACAAATAAATGAATATACAATACAATGTCCCCCAAAGCTATTAACTTGGCACGCTATAACGATTAACGTGCCAAACAAGAATGGATGTGTAGGCAGTTACCGTGTTTGGACCTTGAGCTAGTCTTTGCACATAATTGCTGAGTGCTTTCGACTGAGGTAGCTTAAGGGGTTGCATTTCTTCTATATGATTGATAGGACTGTTTCTTTATGATTTAATACCAGTATGTGTGTGTGATTTCTTAAAACCTGTCCAGATAAAAAGTACCAATTTCAAGAGTGCAAACAGCGCGAGTCTGTACAGCCACAATACCCTTTGTGCCAACTACGTAGAAGTCGTCTGTGGACCAATGGCACCCAGGTAAGAACAAATCTCTGATCATGTGATCACAGATGTGCTTGCTTCATACCACCATTGGTGTAAGTGCTTACTTTGCCAGACTGTTAGTGACTATACTTCAGCACCTTTGAAAGGTTCCTTCTGTGTCGTTCCATTCTTCCAATAGGCGTAGATGTGGACGAGAATGGGTCTACCAGAACAATTTTGTTTATTCGAGAATAACTTAAATTTACAGCATATTCTATTTCTAGCCTTAACAAACTTCAAATTTAGATAATAAAATATTGACAAGAGTCGATCATAAATCTTTAACAGAAGTCACTGAACACTATCTATATCAAGTTTTCTCGCTCTCTGGGCAGACTGTTCTGTCACACCTCTTTCTGTTACTTAAATATCCTTCATACCCACCTACATAACCCCAAAAGAGTGTCGTAGACCCTTGCCCAACTCCTTACGTTGATCACGCAGTTTCCCAAGTGGCATTCACATGAGCACTCATCTGCTATCATCGACACTAACCCATTCACTAGGTGGCACCCTATCTCCCACCTGCCTGACCTTACCGTAGACTGATCTACATGTAACAACATACATGCATCTATACATGCATGCATACATCCAAGCTCCATTTGGGGGCCAGTCTGCCTTGTATGTGGTGTGTTTCGAGTTTCCTAAATGGCAATAAATGTCATATTATTGTACAATGCATTCATTACTGTGCATTGTTTTCTGATTTCTGGTTACAGTCTGATTGACCGACGTGGCATTGTGACGGCAGCCGATGAGAACCAATTCCTACCTTCTACGTTATACAGCCAACACCCTCAGGTGGCAGAAGACGACACCACTAACACTCAGGACGAACTACTGAATGCCACGAATAACACCTCAACAGATGGCAAAGTAACACTTGCTGATCTTATCTAACACCACAAAGAATTTAGTCTAGTTACCCATCTCTAAGCTGCTGGTATCTGCTTCTAATCTAGGCTAAGCCTGGTATATCAACGAATGTAGCAGTTTGAATATACACTACTCCCTACTTACATCTAACTTCTGCATTCATTCATTCATTCATTCTGGAGATTTATATAGCACTCCTTCAAGAAATCTACTCAGGAGCGCTCCCAGCCCAGCCATGAGTGATTTATAAAACCAGTTTGATTAGTCAAAGGTAGCAAACGCTTCGATGGTAGGTCATTCCAGATGGAGGGGCGTGCAACCAAGAAAGCTCGGCGCTGCCTAGCAGTCAAGCGAGCCCATGCAACTAACTTTGGCTTTCGGGTAAATAGACAACTGGAACAGATGTCGGCTATGATCCTCATCTAAACATCAACTTCAAGTCCCACATCTATAACAAGGTTTGGCAGATGTTCCTTCTCTGCATGGAACAGTCTTCCTGACCATGGGGTGAATGCACCATCTCTGGAGACATTCAGATGACAGCTTTCGTGTTTGAAGGCTGTCCTTGAGACCAGACAGCCTGGATCTGCTTTGTCCAGAAAATGCATTCCACCTACCAGGACAGAGAACGAGGCTGCTGGGAGTCTCATCATCTGCCGGTCAAAGAAACCCAAGTAGCTTTGGACCATGTTCATGGCCTCCGTGGCCACTACTCATGAAGCTGCCAGCCGCATTCTTCTCCTCCTTTCATAGTGGTGGATGTGTTCTTGGAGTGGCTCACAGCCAAGTTTGCATCCATCTGTGCTACTACTTCATACTGGGGCGCGGTGGTATAGGGGTATGTTCGGTGCCTTGCAGCTGGAGGGTTGCGGGTTCGAATCCACCTGCGTAGGGACCCTGGGCAAGTCCTTCACTGCAATTGCTCATGCGCTTTCGGCGTGAAACTCCGATTCAACAGTAGTCGGGAGCGCCTCTGAATGGGCAATCTGGTAGGGGCGCTATAACAAGTGTTCAAATAAAAATACAAAATACAATACAATACTTCTACTTCTCCTCCAACAGAATTCTCCAATACTGATGCTCATCTCTTCATCCTCAATGAGGTCATGAGCTTGGAGTTGCATCAACTCATTCTTGCCTCTGTGTCGAAGACGTGTGAGTTGGAAGCTGTGCCCACATTCTGTAACAGCTCGATTCAAAAGGCTCAACTGCCTGCTTCTCAGAAATCTCTGTTCTTCTTCCTGTCTTGCACTATAAGATGCGTCCTTGGTACCAGCATATAGATATGCTATCATAGATTTAGTATTGCTCGTTTCTCACAGCATAAGCCTGTTCAGAAGCGCTGTCGAGGAAGCTCAACTGCAGTGCCTGCTTCTCAGAAACGCTCTGTTCTTCTTCCTGTCTTGAAGCGAGATGGACTGGACGCTAGTGATCCTGCGAATTGCCGTCCTATTGCTAATGTGACTTTGCTCTACAGAATTTCGTAGCGTATTGATGCTCACCAACTGACTGTTTATTTAGACATGCATGGGTGTATACCTCCACTGGTTTTTGGTTCAACTCCTTTCAGACATCTATGGCGCTATGGATTGTGGTCAGATAACTCTCTTGGCACTATTTCACGTCAGCTTAGCATTTGATTCTGTCGATCACTCTATCCTCCTTCAGCATCTTTCTGTTTCCTTTGAGACAGAAAGATGCTGTCTCCAAGTTGAGAGCAATGTCTTATAAAACAGATTCGACGGCATTTGGATGTTGGTAACATTTGATCCTTCTGCTGTTATGTGCCACACTTTCTTCTTGGTTTGAGCAACGGATTCTGTTAAGTTAAACTTTCTGCATATGATTATTGACAAGTTATTACATTAACATTGTGTCTTTTTTCTTCTGTTTTCTAGACCCCAATACTTGGGACATGAGCCACGCTGACATGTGAAACATCGGCTACTGAGATGTTGGACAGTGAGAACTAGGAATGACACTGTCGACGAGGATGAGGGTGTTAGTTAGCACTGATGGTGATGACTTTGCTATATTTTGACGTCAACAATCGTACTTTGTTTTGTCGCCCCCTGCTGATAATTGCCAGAATTGTTTGTGTTTGAAATGAGTGATTGTGATTTTGTCTGTAATGAGTTTTCATGCTGAGAACTCTGTTGTTTGCACGTGACACTAAGTACCGGTACGAATACGTAATGCACTCATTTGTATCAATTAGATAGTCGTATGTGGAGTGCTTTCGAGATGCAGCATGCTGTATAAAATTCTTTAATACATTAATAATTATGCACACATGCTTTAGACTTATTTGGCATTTGTAAGTAAGTATATTAATCACTGACTATAAATTGGTTTATTCATCTAACAAAGGATAATGTTTTCTCGTATTAACGAGTCTTGTACCAAGTCTGCACATTTGATCAGGTAATGTATTGTAATACGACCTTTTTATACTGTCTTTCATGTAGGCTGTGGACTTGGACGTTACCTATTTCAGTTTTACAACTGGAAGCAAGGTCCAAGCCAGGCTATATTTGAACAAGCACATTGCCAGTTAATGAAGCTTCACTGTAAATGCAGTTCATTTACATTGGGTGCATAAAAATGAAAGTTGCAAGTATGCACCAGACTTTTTATGTAAATATGTATATTTTGTTAAAATTAAAAAGTATTTGTGTAAATAGTTATATTTTATAACATAGCAATATTTAGTAGCATTTTTATTTAAGTAACGAAGTCGGTATGTTCTTAATTTTGGTTTAACAGGTTATGGGTTAAACTTTGAATTTTATGATGAAAAGTGGCATTTGAGTAATGCATTTTTGAAGAGTGTAGTTGAAAGTTGGTAACATACTATTGCAAACTGAGTTTTCAAGAATAAGTAAGCTTGAGTTTCTTAGAACATACTTCTAAAGTAAACACACAAACATTCTGGAGGCATTTGTACTGCAAAAGACACTATATGAATCTTCCAGCACAATCCAGTAGTGAGGTTTTCTTATTATTGCTAGTGGGGAAAACAGTTGCATTTCACTTTTGTATTTACAATTTGAATTATGTCCAGTCGAGGCTTGTTACTTGCAGTGTTCTCTAGTTTGAACAGTCTCTGCTTTGATGCTGTAGCTAACAGCCTGCTTTCTGAGATTACAGCAACATCTGTTCTAAACAAGACCAGAATAAAAACCAAGTGTCTAGCACCAGTTACACTGTGGCTAACATCTTTCTTTCTATGTTAGCAACACCATCTGTTCTAAACCCAACACAAACAGAAACCAAGTCTCTCTGGCACCAAGTTTCTGTGACTCTGAAGCTGTTTGTTCCAGTTGAATAACTGGTACTAATGATACTTATATGCAATTAGCCAGGAGAGTGCAAATGTACCAGAGAGCAAATGAAGCAATGTGCAAGTTACCAAATGCTATTGGAATGTGCCAGAAAACCTGCCATCCATATTATGATGCTGGATATTTCTAAGCTCTTGTTAAATTAACTAAGTTTACTTAGCAATGGATAAAGCTAATATGCTTATATTTTGGAAGTGATGCTTGACATGGAAGGTTGTGTCATCCTGGACTGCCTGCTTTCTACCTTTCAAAACATCGTTTGACTATGAAAGAATGAGACAGTTGAATATAAACGAAACAACAGAAAATTTTAAAAGCTTCATACGACATAAGTAACACATATACCAAAATGCATACATATATAAATTTATATGCATGTACATACATAATTATGTTCCAACATAGTGTATGCATGCTTTCATATGCACACACATACATACATAATACATCTATTGGGTGGTTCGTACCTCTCGACTGTTGAAGGAATACTGGGCGGATAATAGGCTACAGACAAGAAAATTTACTGAACAAAGCGAGTTTTAAAGCAGATTAATGGCTTAGAATCGCTGCTTTTTGTAAATGCTTAGGAAGAGTGTGACTTATTTTATGTTTACTTCGTATGTTTTATTGCTAGCTTGCGTGTTAGACTTAAATGGAGGATTAGAATAACATACATATTCCATTAAACAGACTCTCAGGGTTTTCAAGGATTGTTTGGTACAGCTGAACAGGTATTGTAACAGACCTGTAGAAACCACTGTGTTCACTGGATTCTTTTGCCTTCTGCCCCTTTGCACCTCCCCGGATTCTGACCTGGCACCAAAACGAACCAAACAACCTGGCTGTTGTGGACTTGATTTGATATAGAGCCGTTGTTTAATCTGGTTTCCCTGACGTGGCTTTGTGTGGTGTTGGGAAATTTTGGAGATTTTCATCACATTACATGTTGGCGAATAATACCCTGATCACAAAGCTTTATTAGGGTCTCGTATCAATTACCATGTGATAATCAAGTCGTGTTTTTGATTGCTATAATTTTGAGTTCTAAAGCGGAATTGAATTTGGGATCTTTGTTCCCCATTCACGTTTTATATCAGACTTTGTGTTATGGTATGCTTCAGAAGGAGGATTCGGTGTACAGTGTATTACATTTTAGAAAGACGTTTGTGATCAGTGATAATGATAGCAATAAGAATGTGAAGATCAGTTGGAATTAAGGATGGTTTTGTGTATAAAACTATTGAAGTTTTATTGAAGATGCTAAAGAACTTCAATCCTTCCTTAACTTTCTCCTGATGCACTTGTGTCGATGTGATGTACTGGAGTTTGAACCCCAGACCTATAGGCAACAGTTTGTTTATCAGTACTTATGGGATCATAGAGCATCATAGATGCTTCTTTTTCAATCTGTTATTGTGATACTTGAGCTGTGTACAACTTGTAATAATTTAACAATATTCAGTATTTTTGTAACTTGAATTGTCAGGTTTCATGTCACCGTGGATGTGACATTTCATATTGTGGCAACATATATCATTTCATATTGTGGAATCATATAAATATCATGTCATATTGTGTCATCATATAAATATCATTTCATATTGTGTCATCATATAAATATCATGTCATATTGTGGCAACAGTTATATCATTTCATATTGTGGCAACATATAAATATGTCATATTGTGGTATCATATAAATATTTAATACTGTGGCAACATATAACTATTTAACACTGTGGCAACATAAATATAATTTCATATTGTGGCAACATATAAATATCATGTCATATTGTTGCAACGTATAAATATTTCATATTGTGGCAACATATAAATATAATTTCAGATTGTGGCACCTCAAAATTTGCATTACTCTGTTTTGTGTTGTGCGAATGTTTGTTAGTTGGTGTAAATATATTCTTGTATGTGAGCTGTATAATAGAATTTTTCTGTTTGTTTTATTAAATCGTAGATTCATTTTTCTGTAACAGTGATTCCTTTCTCGGTTGTTTTTCTTGCGTATAAATGATTGCTGTACATTTGAGAAATTTTTTATGATAATATCATGTACTTTGATTTTGGTGACCAGTTGGTGTTGTTGAAGATAAGCAGCATTTGATGGGGTTCATACATGGATGGGTGATTACGTTAAATACCATGCCACATAGCATGGACCCAGGCCTTCATCATTTCTCAATATGCAAATGAAACCTGTCCTTAGCAGCTCTTCTACTTCCTTTCTCTGGCAACTGCACTCTGATCTTCCCTTGACATATCTGGACAACCTCTCTGACATGACGCAGTGCTCGTAAATAAGATGGTGCCCTTCGCTTAGCTTTAGGGTAGTGCTTTAGAAATATGAGTTTACGATTACATTGTTTGGTTGATGAGTACCAGCACAAGTTGGGAGATGTAGAAAGATGTCATTTGGTTGGACTGCCATGGTCATGTTTTCACCAAATCAAACTGGTCTTTTTGATCTTTAGGTTCTTTCAAACAAGGTCTCATTTCCGAGGAGCAAGTGAACAAATCTGTTACCTGTATCTATCTACCGTTAAATATGCTTTAGCGCTGTGAAGAATTCATAATTTTAATTATAAGTGCAGATTTCTATAGTGCTTCTCTTAATGTCCCAGGTCAACTGTCAAGTTATTTGAGTAAGATCATCTGTCTGACATTCTGAGTAAAGTGGCAAATATATCATACCTTCTAATAATATAATTACTCTACATTCATTCATTCATTCATTCATTCATTTCAGGAATTTATATAGCGCCCCTTCAAGAAGCCTACTCAGAGGCGCTCCCAGTCCAACCACGGTGATACAACATGAGTTGGTTCTGCCCTGACTTTGTACTAGGATGCACAAATGCCCCTTAAAATACTTTACAAAGCATTACAAAATAACTACTAGACCTACTTAAATTTGGTTTAAGCATTCTGACTTTTTTAAACCTTTATCTGGAACGGTTAATTTTTATTTCACGAGTCCTATTTAGAAATATCTACTGAATATCATTCTCCCTCAAGTCACTAACCTTATTTTCTGTATTACTGTTGTAACAAGTTGCTATACTGTCAACTTGATTTCGAATAAACTAATTTGATTGATTGATTAAACTATAATTTATCAGCATTTAGTTCTGAAATGAACTTAAAGTTCTGTGTCTGGTGACAGCTATAATGCGACTGGCTACACCTTTTCCATAGGAACACAGCTTATGTTTTGTACACCTTATATTTTTGTCAACACGAAATAAATATTTTTAATTGGATTTTGAATTCACGTATTTCTTTCAGACTGTATAAAAGTCCCAACTTGCTAGCAGTGTTCTTTTCAATAACCCTTTTCAATAACTCTTTTCAATAACTCTTTTTTCAATAAATAACTCTTTCAATAACTCTTTTCAATAACTCTTTTCAATAACTCTTTTCAATAACTCTTTTCAATAACTCTTTTCAATAACTCTTTTCAATAACTCTTTTCTTTTCAATAACTCTTTTCAACTCTTTTCAATAACTCTTTTCAATAACTCTTTTCAATAACTCTTTTCAATAACTCTTTTCAATAACTCTTTTCAATAACTCTTTTCAATAACTCTTTTCAATAACTCTTTTCAATAACTCTTTTCAACTCTTTTCAATAATAACTCTTTTCAATAACTCTTTTCAATAACTCTTTTCAATAACTCTTTTCAATAACTCTTTTCAATAACTCTTTTCAATAACTCTTTTCAATAACTCTTTTCAATAACTCTTTTCAATAACTCTTTTCAATAACTCTTTTCAATAACTCTTTTCAATAACTCTTTTCAATAACTCTTTTCAATAACAATGTTTTCAATAACTCTTTTCAATAACTCTTTTCAATAACTCTTTTCAATAACTCTTTTCAATAACTCTTTTCAATAACTCTTTTCAATAACTCTTTTCAATAACAATAACTCTTTTCAATAACTCTTTTCAAAACTCTTTTCAATAACTCTTTTCAATAACTCTTTTCAATAACTCTTTTCAATAACTCTTTTCAATAACTCTTTTCAATAACTCTTTTCAATAACTCTTTTCAATAACTCTTTTCAATAATAACTCTTTTCAATAACTCTTTTCAATAACTCTTTTCAATAAACTCAATAACTCTTTTCAATAACTCTTTTCAATAACTCTTTTTCTCTTTTCAATAACTCTTTTCAATAACTCTTTTCAATAACTCTTTTCAATAACTCTTTTCAATAACTCTTTTCAATAACTCTTTTCAATAACTCTTTTCAATAACTCTTTTCAATAACTCTTTTCAATAACTCAATAACTTTTCAATAACTCTTTTCAATAACTCTTTTCAATAACTTTTCAATAACTCTTTTCAATAACTCTTTTCAATAACTCTTTTCAATAACTCTTTTCAATAACTCTTTTCAATAACTCTTTTCAATAACTCTTTTCAATAACTCTTTTCAATAACTCTTTTCAATAACTCTTTTCAATAACTCTTTTCAATAACTCTTTTCAATAACTCTTTTCAATAACTCTTTTCAATAACTCTTTTCAATAACTCTTTTCAATAACTCTTTTCAATAACTCTTTTCAATAACTCTTTTCAATAACTCTTTTCAATAACTCTTTTCAATAACTCTTTTCAATAAATAACTCTTTTCAATAACTCTTTTCAATAACTCTTTTCAATAACTCTTTTCAATAACTCTTTTCAATAACTCTTTTCAATAACCCTTTTCAATAACTCTTTTCAATAACTCTTTTCAATAACTTCTTTCAATAACTCTTTTCAATAACTTTTCAATAACTCTTTTCAATAACTCTTTTCAATAACTCTTTTCAATAACTCTTTTCAATAACTCTTTTCAATAACTCTTTTCAATAACTCTTTTCAATAACTCTTTTCAATAACTCTTTTCAATAACTCTTTTCAATAACTCTTTTCAATAACTCTTTTCAATAACTCTTTTCAATAACTTTTCTTTTCAATAACTCTTTTCAATAACTCTTTTCAATAACTCTTTTCAATAACTCTTTTCAATAACTCTTTTCAATAACTCTTTTCAATAACTCTTTTCAATAACTCTTTTCAATAACTCTTTTCAATAACTCTTTTCAATAACTCTTTTCAATAACTCTTTTCAATAACTCTTTTCAATAACTCTTTTCAATAACTCTTTTCAATAACTCTTTTCAATAACTCTTTTCAATAACTCTTTTCAATAACTCTTTTCAATAAACTCTTTTCAATAACTCTTTTCAATAACTCTTTTCAATAACTAACTTTTCAATAACTCTTTTCAATAACTCTTTTCAATAACTCTTTTCAATAACTCTTTTCAATAACTCTTTTCAATAACTCTTTTCAATAACTCTTTTCAATAACTCTTTTCAATAACTCTTTTCAATAACTCTTTTCAATAACTCTTTTCAATAACTCTTTTCAATAACTCTTTTCAATAACTCTTTTCAATAACTCTTTTCAATAACTCTTTTCAATAACTCTTTTCAATAACTCTTTTCAATAACTCTTTTCAATAACTCTTTTCAATCAATAACTTTTCAATAACTCTTTTCAATAACTCTTTTCAATAACTCTTTTTCAATAACTCTTTTCAATAACTCTTTTCAATCTTTAATTCTTTTCAATAACTCTTTTCAATAACTCTTTTCAATAACAATAACTCTTTTCAATAACTCTTTTCAATAACTCTTTTCAATAACTCTTTCAATAACTCTTTTCAATAACTCTTTTCAATAACTCTTTTCAATAACTCTTTTCAATAACTTTTTTCTTTTCAATAACTCTTTTCAATAACTCTTTTCAATAACTCTTTTCAATAACTCTTTTCAATAACTTTTTCAATAACTCTTTTCAATAACTCTTTTCAATAACTCTTTTCAATAACTCTTTTCAATAACTCTTTTCAATAACTCTTTTCAATAACTCTTTTCAATAACTCTTTTCAATAACTCTTTTCAATAACTCTTTTCAATAACTCTTTTCAATAACTCTTTTCAATAACTCTTTTCAATAACTCTTTTCAATAACTCTTTTCAATAACTCTTTTCAATAACTCTTTTCAATAACTCTTTTCAATAACTCTTTTCAATAACTCTTTTCAATAACTCTTTTCAATAACTCTTTTCAATAACTCTTTTCAATAACTCTTTTCAATAACTCTTTTCAATAACTCTTTTCAATAACTCTTTTCAATAACTCTTTTCAATAACTCTTTTCAATAACTCTTTTAACTCTTTTCAATAACTCTTTTCAATAACTCTTTTCAATAACTCTTTTCAATAACTCTTTTCAATAACTCTTTTCAATAACTCTTTTCAATAACTCTTTTCAATAACTCTTTTCAATAACTCTTTTCAATAACTCTTTTCAATAACTCTTTTCAATAACTCTTTTCAATAACTCTTTTCAATAACTCTTTTCAATAACTCTTTTCAATAACTCTTTTCAATAACTCTTTTCAATAACTCTTTTCAATAACTCTTTTCAATAACTCTTTTCAATAACTCTTTTCAATAACTCTTTTCAATAACTCTTTTCAATAACTCTTTTCAATAACTCTTTTCAATAACTCTTTTCAATAACTCTTTTCAATAACTCTTTTCAATAACTCTTTTCAATAACTCTTTTCAATAACTCTTTTCAATAACTCTTTTCAATCTTTTCAATAACTCTTTTCAATAACTCTTTTCAATAACTCTTTTCAATAACTCTTTTCAATAACTCTTTTCAATAACTCTTTTCAATAACTCTTTTCAATAACTCTTTTCAATAACTCTTTTCAATAACTCTTTTCAATAACTCTTTTCAATAACTTCAATAACTCTTTTCAATAACTCTTTTCAATAACCCTTTTCAATAACTCTTTTCAATAACTCTTTCAATAACTCTTTTCAATAACTCTTTTCAATAACTCTTTTCAATAACTCTTTTCAATAACCTTTTCAATAACTCTTTTCAATAACTCTTTTCAATAACTCTTTTCAATAACTCTTTTCAATAACTCTTTCAATAACTCTTTTCAATAACTTTTCAATAACTCTTTTCAATAACTCTTTTCAATAACTCTTTTCAATAACTCTTTTCAATAACTCTTTTCAATAACTCTTTTCAATAACTCTTTTCAATAACTTTTCTTTTCAATAACTCTTTTCAATAACTCTTTTCAATAACTCTTTTCAATAACTCTTTTCAATAACTCTTTTCAATAACTCTTTTCAATAACTCTTTTCAATAACTCTTTTCAATAACTCTTTTCAATAACTCTTTTCAATAACTCTTTTCAATAACTCTTTTCAATAACTCTTTTCAATAACTCTTTTCAATAACTCTTTTCAATAACTCTTTTCAATAACTCTTTTTTTCAATAACTCTTTTCAATAACTCTTTTCAATAACTCTTTTCAATAACTCTTTTCAATAACTCTTTTCAATAACTCTTTTCAATAACTCTTTTCAATAACTCTTTTTTCAATAACTCTTTTCAATAACTCTTTTCAATAACTCTTTTCAATAACTCTTTTCAATAACTCTTTTCAATAACTTTTCAATAACTTTTCAATAACTCTTTTCAATAACTCTTTTCAATAACTCTTTTCAATAACTCTTTTCAATAACTCTTTTCTCTTTTAATAACTTTTCAATAACTCTTTTCAATAACTCTTTTCAATAACTCTTTTCAATAACTCTTTTCAATAACTCTTTTCAATAACTCTTTTCAATAACTCTTTTCAATAACTCTTTTCAATAACTCTTTTCAATAACTCTTTTCAATAACTTTTCAATAACTCTTTTCAATTTCAATAACTCTTTTCAATAACTCTTTTCAATAACTCTTTTCAATAACTCTTTTCAATAACTCTTTTCAATAACTCTTTTCAATCTCTTTTCAATAACTCTTTTCAATAACTCTTTTCAATAACTCTTTTCAATAACTCTTTTCAATAACTCTTTTCAATAACTCTTTTCAATAACTCTTTTCAATAACTCTTTTCAATAACTTTTCAATAACTTTTCAATAACTCTTTCAATAACTCTTTTCAATAACTCTTTTCAATAACTCTTTTCAATAACTTTTCAATAACTTTTCAATAACTTTTTTCAATAACTCTTTTCAATAACTCTTTTCAATAACTCTTTTCAATAACTCTTTTCAATAACTCTTTTCAATAACTCTTTTCAATAACTCTTTTCAATAACTCTTTTCAATAACTCTTTTCAATAACTCTTTTCAATAACTCTTTTCAATAACTCTTTTCAATAACTCTTTTCAATAACTCTTTTCAATAACTCTTTTCAATAACTCTTTTCAATAACTCTTTTCAATAACTCTTTTCAATAACTCTTTTCAATAACTCTTTTCAATAACTCTTTTCAATAACTCTTTTCAATAACTCTTTTCAATAACTCTTTTCAATAACTCTTTTCAATAACTCTTTTCAATAACTCTTTTCAATAACTCTTTTCAATAACTCTTTTCAATAACTCTTTTCAATAACTCTTTTCAATAACTCTTTTCAATAACTCTTTTCAATAACTCTTTTCAATAACTCTTTTCAATAAACCCTTTCAATAACTCTTTTCAATAACTCTTTTCAATAACTCTTTTCAATAACTCTTTTCAATAACTCTTTTCAATAACTCTTTTCAATAACTCTTTTCAATAACTCTTTTCAATAACTCTTTTCAATAACTCTTTTCAATAACTCTTTTCAATAACTCTTTTCAATAACTCTTTTCAATAACTCTTTTCAATAACTCTTTTCAATAACTCTTTTCAATAACTCTTTTCAATAACTCTTTTCAATAACTCTTTTCAATAACTCTTTTCAATAACTCTTTTCAATAACTCTTTTCAATAACTCTTTTCAATAACTCTTTTCAATAACTCTTTTCAATAACTCTTTTCAATAACTCTTTTCAATAACTCTTTTCAATAACTCTTTTCAATAACTCTTTTCAATAACTCTTTTCAATAACTCTTTTCAATAACTCTTTTCAATAACTCTTTTCAATAACTCTTTTCAATAACTCTTTTCAATAACTCTTTTCAATAACTCTTTTCAATAACTCTTTTCAATAACTCTTTTCAATAACTCTTTTCAATAACTCTTTTCAATAACTCTTTTCAATAACTCTTTTCAATAACTCTTTTCAATAACTCTTTTCAATAACTCTTTTCAATAACTCTTTTCAATAACTCTTTTCAATAACTCTTTTCAATAACTCTTTTCAATAACTCTTTTCAATAACTCTTTTCAATAACTCTTTTCAATAACTCTTTTCAATAACTCTTTTCAATAACTCTTTTCAATAACTTTTCAATAACTCTTTCAATAACTCTTTTCAATAACTCTTTTCAATAACTCTTTTCAATAACTCTTTTCAATAACTCTTTTCAATAACTCTTTTCAATAACTCTTTTCAATAACTCTTTTCAATAACTCTTTTCAATAACTCTTTTCAATAACTCTTTTCAATAACTCTTTTCAATAACTCTTTTCAATAACTCTTTTCAATAACTCTTTTCAATAACTCTTTTCAATAACTCTTTTCAATAACTCTTTTCAATAACTCTTTTCAATAACTCTTTTCAATAACTCTTTTCAATAACTCTTTTCAATAACTCTTTTCAATAACTCTTTTCAATAACTCTTTTCAATAACTCTTTTCAATAACTCTTTTCAATAACTCTTTTCAATAACTCTTTTCAATAACTCTTTTCAATAACTCTTTTCAATAACTCTTTTCAATAACTCTTTTCAATAACTCTTTTCAATAACTCTTTTCAATAACTCTTTTCAATAACTCTTTTCAATAACTCTTTTCAATAACTCTTTTCAATAACTCTTTTCAATAACTCTTTTCAATAACTCTTTTCAATAACTCTTTTCAATAACTCTTTTCAATAACTCTTTTCAATAACTCTTTTCAATAACTCTTTTCAATAACTCTTTTCAATAACTCTTTTCAATAACTCTTTTCAATAACTCTTTTCAATAACTCTTTTCAATAACTCTTTTCAATAACTCTTTTCAATAACTCTTTTCAATAACTCTTTTCAATAACTCTTTTCAATAACTCTTTTCAATAACTCTTTTCAATAACTCTTTTCAATAACTCTTTTCAATAACTCTTTTCAATAACTCTTTTCAATAACTCTTTTCAATAACTCTTTTCAATAACTCTTTTCAATAACTCTTTTCAATAACTCTTTTCAATAACTCTTTTCAATAACTCTTTTCAATAACTCTTTTCAATAACTCTTTTCAATAACTCTTTTCAATAACTCTTTTCAATAACTCTTTTCAATAACTCTTTTCAATAACTCTTTTCAATAACTCTTTTCAATAACTCTTTTCAATAACTCTTTTCAATAACTCTTTTCAATAACTCTTTTCAATAACTCTTTTCAATAACTCTTTTCAATAACTCTTTTCAATAACTCTTTTCAATAACTCTTTTCAATAACTCTTTTCAATAACTCTTTTCAATAACTCTTTTCAATAACTCTTTTCAATAACTCTTTTCAATAACTCTTTTCAATAACTCTTTTCAATAACTCTTTTCAATAACTCTTTTCAATAACTCTTTTCAATAACTCTTTTCAATAACTCTTTTCAATAACTCTTTTCAATAACTCTTTTCAATAACTCTTTTCAATAACTCTTTTCAATAACTTCTTTCAATAACTCTTTTCAATAACTCTTTTCAATAACTCTTTTCAATAACTCTTTTCAATAACTCTTTTCAATAACTCTTTTCAATAACTCTTTTCAATAACTCTTTTCAATAACTCTTTTCAATAACTCTTTTCAATAACTCTTTTCAATAACTCTTTTCAATAACTCTTTTCAATAACTCTTTTCAATAACTCTTTTCAATAACTCTTTTCAATAACTCTTTTCAATAACTCTTTTCAATAACTCTTTTCAATAATAACTTTTCAATAACTCTTTTCAATAACTCTTTTCAATAACTCTTTTCAATAACTCTTTTCAATAACTCTTTTCAATAACTCTTTTTTCAATAACTCTTTTCAATAACTCTTTTCAATAACTCTTTTCAATAACTCTTTTCAATAACTCTTTTCAATAACTCTTTTCAATAACTCTTTTCAATAACTCTTTTCAATAACTCTTTTCAATAACTCTTTTCAATAACTCTTTTCAATAACTCTTTTCAATAACTCTTTTCAATAACTCTTTTCAATAACTCTTTTCAATAACTCTTTTCAATAACTCTTTTCAATAACTCTTTTCAATAACTCTTTTCAATAACTCTTTTCAATAACTCTTTTCAATAACTCTTTTCAATAACTCTTTTCAATAACTTTTCAATAACTCTTTTCAATAACTCTTTTCAATAACTCTTTTCAATAACTCTTTTCAATAACTCTTTTCAATAACTCTTTTCAATAACTCTTTTCAATAACTCTTTTCAATAACTCTTTTCAATAACTCTTTTCAATAACTCTTTTCAATAACTCTTTTCAATAACTCTTTTCAATAACTCTTTTCAATAACTCTTTTCAATAACTCTTTTCAATAACTCTTTTCAATAACTCTTTTCAATAACTCTTTTCAATAACTCTTTTCAATAACTCTTTTCAATAACTCTTTTCAATAACTCTTTTCAATAACTCTTTTCAATAACTCTTTTCAATAACTCTTTTCAATAACTCTTTTCAATAACTTCTTTTCAATAACTCTTTTCAATAACTCTTTTCAATAACTCTTTTCAATAACTCTTTTCAATAACTCTTTTCAATAACTCCTTTTCAATAACTCTTTTCAATAACTCTTTTCAATAACTCTTTTCAATAACTCTTTTCAATAACTCTTTTCAATAACCCTTTCAAT
>JACEVL010004054.1:0-10726 GCA_020284085.1 Aporrectodea caliginosa
TAGAACCTACAGCACTCACTTTGTCTGCAATCAATCGTAATCGTAATCGTAATCTCCAAACTTCTAAAGCGCCACTCGAAAGCCAAGCGCAGGGCACCAGCTTATTCACGAGCGCTGCGTCTAATCAGAGGGGTTGTCCAAAAGAGTAGTCCGAGGAGGTCCGAGTCCGGTTTCCAGAGGATCCATAATGCTATACAGCTCTATGTTCAAAAATAGTCACCCCTGCCATAATTATAGCCAAATTACTCATAATCGGTTTACATTATGATCGAAATACACATATATAATCATACTAAGGAAAACTTTGTTTTCCAAAAGTTTAATTAATTTGCCATCAATAAAAGAGAGCAAAAAAAATTTTGTCAGCAAATCTTAAAAATCGTTTTTCTCCGTTTCGCAAAAAGTGGACATAGAACTCTCTCTCTCTCTCTCTCTCTCTCTCTCTCTCTCTCTCTCTCTCTCTCTCTCTCTCGACAGAGACAGAGACAGAGACAGAGACAGAGACAGAGAGACAGAGAAGACAGAGAAGACAGAGAGAGAGAGAGACAGAGACAGAGAGAGAGAGAGACAGACAGAGAGAGAGAGTCCCTTATTTATCCATACCTGGTCTACTGTAACATTGCTTGGGCTCCACATATCATTCCCGGCTTAAGAGATTAATAACTTAGAAGCGGGCTGTACGCATCATGCAGGTAGCCCCTTTAATTCTCATACTAATCCAATTTTTACGAATTACGACTATGGTATTTTGCCTGTTGAACAGATTAATAAATTACAGATTAGTGAATTTGTGTTTTCTTTACTCATAATTTACTTCTATCTGCCTTTAGAGGCTATTTTTCTAGTACTTCTGACCTCCACGATCACCACGCTAGATCGCGGGGTGATTACAGAGGAAATTTTGCTCGCACTAATTCTGGACTGTGTTAACTTAAATGTGTTGGACCCTGTTTGGAACTCTATCCCACGATATCCGTAGTTTGCCTAATCTGTCATCATTTTAAAAAAATCAGTATGTGTATATCTAATTGATCAGAATAAATAAATACTAGCCTATATGATATTCTGCTTTACTAGTTAAGGTTTTTGTCGTTATTTTACATTACGGTTCTGTTTACATTTACGGTTCTGTTTACTAGTTAAGGTTTTTGTCTTTATTTACATTACGGTTCTTTTACGGTTCTGTTTACATTTACGGTTCTGTTTACTAGTTAAGGTTTTTGTCTTTATTTACATTACGGTTCTTTTACGGTTCTGTTTACATTTACGGTTCTGTTAACTAGTTAAAGTTTCTGTCTTTATTTACATTACGGTTCTGTTTACATTTACGGTTCTGTTAACTAGCTAAGGTTTTTGTCTTTATTTTACATTATGGTTCTGTTTATGCTTCATACTCCAGTTGGACTTATAAAGGTCAATCATTTGTCATTCTACATTTGTCTCATGATACAAGGGTGACCCTAATAAGTGGGACCTTGGTTCCTTCGGGGTCTTTTTGTTGTAGACGAACTGTTTACTGTGTTAGTTGTCATCTGTTGGTTGTACTGGGAAAAATAAACGAATGGCTATGGTTATGGTCATTCTTTTGTGTTTTAGAGCGCACGCGTTGTAAACAAGGTATCCTGAAATACCTTGTTTATAGGTTATTGTTATGAACGCTTTAACGATTCCAGTCTGCAAAGATACGCAATAGTGACGTGTTTTGCAGTCACAGTTACGCCAAGAGTCGTTAAGCATAGTTTCTTCAAGTTGTTCGGTTGTAAAAGTTAGTAGTCGTCAATTTGCACAGATTTCTTTTCGAAGTAATCGGTTGAGCGCCAAGGGGCTCTCTTTTCCTCATCCGTCTCCAGTCTTTTGCCCATCCTCAACATGTTCACCGACCTCTTTTCTTCAGCAGCGTCAGACCTTTTGCCCATCCTCAACATGTTCACCGATCTCTTTTCTTCAGCAGCGTCAGACCTTTTGCCCATCCTCAACATGTTCACCGACCTCTTTTCGTCAGCAGCGTCAGACTTTTTGTCCATCGTCTCCATCGTGAGGTCGCGTTTCTGGTGACTAGCACTGACTGCATCTTCGGTTGCTGCGGCGGTGACAAGAGCAACTGCAAAAACACAAAGTACCGACAAAGGGTTCTTTATTAGTCGTTTGGTAAAGTAAGTTTCTTACTAAAGTATGAAGTTCTTGCAAAACGAAGACAGAGTTTCGACGGATAGAAGTCAAAGGCAAAGTATTCTTGAACTGTTGAACGCTGACTAAGACACAAAGGTCGTCTGAACAGAGAAGATCTAAGGACGACAGTTTTATGAAGACAACTTATATGTAAGAATTGTCCACAGATAAGAAGACGTTTCGCTACGATGTCAGACAGCACATGGACATACAGTGGCGTACGGAGCTAAAATGCCGCCCGGGGCGACGGCCCAAAATGCCGCGCCGCGCACTTAATTTGCCAAATTTTTGCTTTTCCCCTCTTGCTATCATTGTCAGAAGCCGCCCTGTCCTCCTATTGCTTTTCCCTCTTTATCTCGTTATCAGAATTTCTTCCTTTCCTTCCTTCTTTGTCTACTTTTATTACTTTCTCTTATACTTTTTCAAGTTTTTTCTACATTCACTCCTTCTTTTATTTTTTCTTCAACCCTATTTTGCCGCCCCTGCTCAAGTGCCGCCCGGGGCGACTCGCCCCCCTGCCCCCTCGGTACGCCACTGTGGACATACACTGTGATACATTGTGTCTTTGCTTAGCATGGTATGCTATTCCATTGTTACGTGCTATATTGCATGATACACTGATGCATTATGCTGTTGGTTGGCATTGTATTGTGTTTCGGGCATACATAATTATTTACATGCGTATACCTACATATATCCATGCATACATATAGATATGCAAACATATATGCATGCATACATCATGCACACACATACACATACATATATGCACGCACACGTTGCAGTATGCCATGAGATATGGCATATGTCATGGTTGAAACGGTTTAGATTTCTTTGGCGATCGATCTTTCAAAATATAATCATGCTGGACCAGTGCTCAACTGTTTACACTGGCTCCCAGTGGTGCAGGAATTAATTTCGAAATCCGTCTAAATGTTTACAAGACACTGCAGTATAGAGGAGGCCAGCCGCAAGCAACAACACAGAGAGCCAAGCAGGCTACAGTCCTTATCATTTACCCAGCTCCCTGTGACCAGGTTACAATATTTTACATCTTCCATAACACGTAGCACGGTGTTACGTCAACACACACTGTCGAATTGCCTTATACGAATCGAGGAACCATTGTCATGCTTTCCGAACCTCGCCAGTCTGTTCCTTAGTTAACCTCATAGGTGGGGTGGGTGCTTATGAAGTTAAGCCCCCATTTAGCTCTCTACATTTCTCGACATACCATAATTATGTATATGCATGTTTGCAACGTATTTGACAATTTATGCATGTACCCATGTATGTATGTATGTATGTAGGTATGTATTCATATATGTATGCATTAGGGGTGTCCAGAAAAATGACAAATCGCAGAAAACACCCATACTCAAGTTTTTTCCCGTTATTCTATTCATCTATTGTCTATAAATATTTTTTACAGAATTTTAAAAAGTTATCCTGAGGTCCCTCAAAGCCCCTGAACATACCCTACTTAAGTCCCCAGAACTGAAGACGCCCATGCTCGGATCTTGGAACTTAGGTCCATTGTCGATTTACTCTTTTTATCACAAAAATTAACGAAGAGTCTGATCTCGAAGAACTTTAAGTTGTTATGTTTATCTCAATGAGAGCTACATCCAGATAAAATATACATACTAAATTCAAGGTTATTCAAGGTCATTTCAAGGTCAAAATAACCGAAATCTAGCAAAAATCAAAGAAAAATGATCAGATCTCAGCCAATAATTGCTGAAATTGGTTAATTCTTTCTTGCATTTCTCGTCTTGAAAAGGGCTACTCTTGAGTATGGGTGTTTTCTGCTATTTGTCATTTTTCTGGACACCCCTAGAGGCGGTGTTTCCAACACCAAGATACTCAGCTATGACGTCCACATTTGGCCTCTGTCCAAAGACCGTTCCAAAACGGGTTTTTATCGCCTCAGCCAAATCAGAAACACATCGACTTTGCGTCAAAGGACTACTACATCCGTGGCATCTACACAGCCACTCGTACACTGACCACGAACGCCTGACAGAATCTTCATTAAACGCCGTGTGGTTCCCTTGTATCACTTTTGCAGACCACCTCTGAGTTAAGTAAGTAAGTACATGTAAGTATATTCTTTATTGAACCAATTGCATATCCGCACTTTGGTGTACATACATTTATACAGAGTATAACATTCTTATCATAAACGATCTGCGTGTGAGGTAACTGCGGTTGTCCGCTTGTGGAATAAAACGGTCATGTAATTTCGGGCGCAGAGAGTAGGGAGCGGCTTTGGGGGGAGTAGCCCATAGAGTACATGCCCCGGGTTTCACAAGACCGCAGAGAAGAGGCGTCAGCAGTGTGGCATGTTCAACCCCTCTAGTCTTTTAGGGATCCCATAGTAAAGTCTACAGTTCACACCCAAAATGCACATAAATCAACGTCTAACCCCCCCCCCAGTTATTTTTTACAATTCCCATACTGTTTTACGGTGTCATTTACAGCAGTGTGGCATGTCATTATATCCAACGCTAGAAGTCCAAATAATTTAAGCCAATAATTTTGCCAAGTTGTTGGAAAAAATTATCTATAATAGGCTTATCACCTTTGTGGAGCAAAATAACCTCCTTGCAGATACCCAGTATGGGTTTAGGAAAAATTTATCCACAGAGCTGGCTTTACTTGATCTCACTAACCAAATCAGCAAAACCTTAGATGATCACCAAACCACAATTGGAATTTTTCTAGATCTATCAAAGGCCTTTGATACTGTGAATCATGCAATACTCTTGGATAAACTCGAGCACTATGGAATACGGGGTACCCCCCTCAGTTGGTTTGCGAGCTACTTATCAAATAGATATCAATATGTTGCCCTCAATAACGCTTGCTCATCCTTCTTACCAATAACGTGTGGTGTGCCGCAGGGCTCAGTCCTTGGGCCTCTTTTATTCCTCCTGTATGTAAATGATATTCAATCAGTAACCAATCTGAGCTTGATTATGTTTGCAGATGATACAAACATCTTTACAACTGGATATTGTCCTCTCCTGTTAGCTGCATCATTAAATGATAAATTGAAAGATATAAGTCATTGGTTCTCAGCGAATCTACTTTCTCTAAACTTAAAAAAACATGTTTTATGATATTTGCCAAAAAAAAGTACTTGGATATTGATATCAATATTACTATAGATGGAGTACCTCTGACACAGGTGCATGAAATTAAATTTCTTGGTGTTGTACTTACTGATGACCTCAAATGGAGGAAGCATGCTGACATGGTAGTTAATAAAATATCTAAAATAGTGGGTATACTCTACAGGATTAACCATATCCTTGATCTCGACAAACTAAAACTACTATACCACACCCTACTTGAACCGCATATGACATACTGCTGCTCTGTATGGTCGTCGCCACACAGAACCGGGAATTTAGACCGGATATTAAAACTTCAGAAAGCTGCTGTTAGAATAATCACCCACTCTTCTTACTTATCTCATTCCAATCCTTTATTCTGCACCTTAAGTATAATAAAAATTTATGAGTTATCGCATTTATCTAAACTTGTGCTCATGTTCAAGTTTGTACATAATATGTTACCAAAAAAATTCTCCAATTATTTCACAACAGTTGATCAAATTCACTCCCATAACACTCGGAGCTCATCCAATTATGTGGTTCCTTATGCACGCACTGCATCCAGAGCGGGCAACCTCCAGGTCTTGGGATCTCGCTTGTGGAATTCACTGTCTGATGAACTTAAAGAAGAGAAATCTCTGTCCACATTTAAAAGAAAACTGAAAATAGGTTACCTACTAAAATACAGTGAAAACTCACTTTGTTAGAAATAACAGGTCGTTACTGAACAAACCATCTCTTTTTGTCTTGACCAACTTCGATGCACACATTCCTTAGTTATGTAGTAGTGTTATTCTAAATAGTGCCTTATTTAGTTTTATTTTATTTCATTTGTGTTTTGTTCTATTTTATTTCTTTTGTCATAATTTTGTCATAATTTTGTCATAATCTTGTCATAAAATTTGTCTCTGTTTACTTTGGTTCTGATTTATGTGCTCTATATAATAATGATAATGTTTCATGTATGAAATGTCCAATGTATAATACTAAAACTATTCGGACTCAGCTGCCTGTTAGTATAATTTAATCTGGATCTGTGTGACACTAAACGTTGACTGAAATGAACCAGGTACTAGGGGCCAGGGTGATATAAGCTTTTAGCTTTTTCCTGGCTTCCTGTTGCACAGTGACTGAACTGTTTCTGTCATGATGTATATTGTTATCTGTTCTGTTGTCTGATGCAATAAATAAATAAATTAAAAAAATAAAAAAAGATGACACCACAGACCTTTCGCCTGCATAAAATAGGTCAGTGCGAAGCTTTACTCCGATTTGAAATAGAGAGCCGCAGTTGCGCAACTGAACAAAAAGTATCGCAGAGCTGTAAATATGGTTAAGCGTGCGTCCGATATTTGTTTACCTTTTAGACTTGGAGTAGGTGCAGGAAGAGCTGCCTTACTGGCAACTGGAGTTGGACTAATGCCAGGATTAATTCTTGACGGTTTTACGCCGGGCAGGGTGAGAATTGCCGGGGGTGGGGGGGGTTCAACCCCCTAGTCTTTTTTAGGATCCCATAGTAAAGGTTACATTTCACACCCAAAATGCACATAAATCAACGTCTAACCCCCCCCAGTTATTTTTTTACAATTCCCATACTGTTTTACGGTGTTGGCCAGTGTGCTCGATGTCGCGGGCGTCGCCATCAGCCGAAGATGTTCGACTAAGGCGACGTAACACGAGGGTCAACACGTACTGGTCAACAGTAAGTTCAACACTATTCGCAGCCATGTTTTGAAGATGCTCGAGGACGATATGAAGTGAAGATGAATTTCAATTAATTCTTCTATGAAAGATGATATCCGGCGCAATCTTTAGGAACAGCTGAGGACCTATCATTAAGGAAGATATAAAAAAGGAATTTGTCAAACAAGGTCACGAAGAAGCCCGAGCAGAATTCATGAAGAAACTTGGCGCTTTATATTCACCATGACTTAAACTGTGTATACTGGACTGATTCGTCGCTTGTTGCAGTTTCCGTGGCCACGTCAGTTCCACCGCCTAAACAGCCTTTTATAAAAACTAAAAAAGCTACAATCTTCGGTTTTGCTGTTTAGCCATAACCATTTTATGTGTCACTTGTTTGAGCCCATTTTCGTGGGAGGCTGCTCGGCTGGGCGCCAAACAGAGGGAAGTCTCCAAAAATCATTTAGGAGGCTCTTAGGCTAAACGTTGGGTTGGAGGTAACTTATATAGCACCAGGAGTAGTCCCAAACTGGAATTCTCCATCTACTTAAGGTGAACGCACATTTATAAGTAGCATCTATTAACAATATCGTATCGTATTTAAGCATTTATAAAGCGCCTCTCGTAGGGTGAACCGTTCAGAAGCGCTCCCAGTGTGCTAAGCCCCGCAATAGTCTTCGAAGGCATGGTCGTGGGGTTGACGGATATTAATTTAGACTAAACCGCTGATAAGACAACAACAATCCCAGAATAGGCACAGTCCCTGTCACCTGCAACACACATATATACATGTATATATGTGTATATACTAAAGTGTATATATTTGTACGTATATAAAAAATAAGTTTATGTATATATTGTGGCGATTTCCTGATCTTCATTATCGTCATCCTCGTCCTTGTCACCGCCTACACCCTTGCCACAGCCTGTCACGCAATGCCACGTCTTGACGCACCCCTTGCCACGTCTTGCCACGCACCTTGACACGGCCTGCTACGTCATGCCACGGCTTGGCACGTCTTGCCACACTCCTTGCCAAGCCTCCCACGGCCTGCCAGGGCTTGTCACACTTTGTCACAAGCCCTTGCAACGCTTTCTCACGGCTTGCCACGCTGCTACGGCTTGCCACACTCTGCCTTGCCACATCTTGCCACACCTCTAGCTTATATAGCACTTCTATGGTAAATCTTACTAACCGTGGAGCAGTGAAAAGAGGAACAGTCGATGTCTCCGTGTTGTTACCATCCTTCCGTTGTTGAGCTGCAGATTGTCACTCACTCCTATGTGTATCGGTGGCGGTCTCCTCTTCTGCACTTCGAGCTGCTTTCTTCCAACAGCAGAAGTGTTTTCCTTCGCTTTCCGAGTCTAGTCGCTGAGTTCCAGAACCCACGTTACCCGTCTCAATATATACCTGGCTGGAGATGTCACAGATGTGCGATACAAAGTGACGGAGAAAGAGAGAAAGCAGGGAACAACAAAAGAAGAAAAAGAAGAAGAAGGAGAAAAAGAAGAACAACAGCAGGGACAGGGACATAGACAGGCAAGCAGTCGAAAGGTCGTCTTAGCGACAGTGTACCTGTTACTCTCTGTATACCTAGCTCTAAACTCTATCTATATTTCTCGTCTTCCTCTTGTTCTTCTTGTTGCTGCTGTTGTTGTTGTTGTTGTTGTTCTTTTTCTTCGTCTTCTTCTTCTTAGAAGTTGAATGTACTGAAGATGCTGAAAATATTTTCCGACTGATTGTCTAACTTTTTGATCGACTCGTCCAACAAAACGACCTTCGCTCGACCGTCAAATGCTGCATGCTTATGAGAATATCGATTAGTCTCAGTACAACCGACAAATATCCGAATTGACAAAATAATTAGTTTGTTTGCATATAATGTATGTATCTTTGTATGTAATACTAAAATAACAACCTCATTCCTATGTATTTATGTAAATAAGTAAGTAAGTAAGTATTATGTATGTCTATGGATTTATAGTAAATTAACAAAGTTCACCCGTTTGTATGCATGTATGTATGCTTTCATGTATTTATGCATGTACGTATCTATATACAATTATACATGTAAGAATAAAATAACAAGTTCTTTCATATGTAAGCCTATGTACGTAAGTAGGTATGTATGCATACATGTATGTATATGTATACAGGTGTTTGCATTATGTATGTATGTATTTATATATGTGTGTATGTACAATTGTACATATAATATGATGTATGCGTATTTGTATGTATTTGCATTAAAGTAACAAGTACATCCGTTTGTATGAATGCATCTGTGTGCTTTTTATGTATTTATGCATGTGTGTGTGTTTGAATGCATACAAGTGACTAACTTGTATGTATGCATGTTTGTAAGTATGTATATAACTATGTATGTATGCATCAATGTATGTATATGTATACAGGTGTTTGTATAAATTGCATATATGTATATATGCATGCGTGAATGAATGAATTTGCGTAGAAGTCTCTAAATACTAATCATTATTACGACTCGTTAAAATGAAATAATAATAATAAAAAAATCAAAGGTAAGACGTAAAAGGACAGGTACCGCTAACGGGTCACCTGATTTCTTATAGGAAAGTACACGTGCTCAGAAGGTTACAGCACACAAGCTTTGAAGGGGGGTGACTGTTGCCCTTAGCAGAGAGAAGCCGCAGGTGCACCCACTACCTTGATGTGGAATGTCCAGAGCAAAATTCAGATTAATTTGCTGACAGAATGTTTTTCAGTATTTCTGATTGTAATGACATATTTATATAGCACCTCTTCAATAAAGACTCACCAGAGGCGCTGCTCCCGACCTAATGACAGAAGACCCGGATGATCGAGCAGAATGGAACCAATCCCATGTCCTTAATAGACGCATCTACTCTTAAAACCATCGCAGTAACGGATTAAATCTAAATACGTATAGCAAATCATTTTAACGAAGGTTTAAGTTGCACTGGTCAGGAGTGCCTTTTCAGCATATCCACAGGCACAGACGATATTCATTTGGGCTCTATACGGGTCTCATATAAAGATGTGTTCAATATGGGCTCTTTGTGGAGATTTTTGCCGGTCGAAATGGTAAAATATGGTTAAAAATGGTTAAAAATGATTTAAGTAGCATTATCTTGGTTATGTTCCCCAATGGTGTGTTTAGTCATTTATCAGATGCAGACAAAAACTAAAATGCTGCAGTAGGCCTATTGAATTGATAAAAAAAATTTTTTAGTACAAAGTCAGTGTTCGTCAAATTGCAACGATTGTTGTAGGCCTAAGTGATTCAGTTTAGGTGAAGGCTTTTATGATAATTGTCATAATATCGGGATTTCATTAGGTGATTTCATAGGTGTATTTCTGATTGAGAAAATGGTGCACAAAAACTAGTTGACATTCTTAAAGAACTAAGACCTAACCACGTATTATTTCAACACAAATCAGCAATCATTCCATTTATTTGTCATGCAGTATTGAATTGCAAATGTTAGCCCATCTAAAAACGCAATTATTAGCTATTAATTTTACACAGCTTGCAGGCTCGTGTGCAACTGCTTCATAAAGAAAGCTTTTGACTCCATCAGACTCGATGCAATATTGGCGGTGCTAAAATAATTCGGAGTTGGAAGTAGGCAGTTGCAAATTATTCAAAATGTTTGCAAAAGTGCAAAGTCTGCGGTCAGAGTAGGCAAAGAGTGAGTGGTTCGATCAGCGTCTCAAGAAGCACAATGCAGAGGGACGATATTATCTCGCC
>JACEVL010004055.1:0-12044 GCA_020284085.1 Aporrectodea caliginosa
CCCGAGTGCTCTCTTGGAAGAGGAATAATTATATCGGTGACTGACTACATATATTTGGCAGAACCTGCTGGATCAAACCCGGATCATGTGGCTTAACTTTCATTCAATGCTTCTGTGATCATTCATTCTTATTGACTTGGATTGAATATTGTGACTCCATCTTGGTAGGACTGACAAAGTTCAGACTGCTTAAGCTCAAGTCACTCCTCCACAGTGCTGCTGGCCAATATACTCTCACCTATTTGCATATGTGCGTGAAACACTGTGCTGGCTTCAAGATTCTTCGACTTGGATGATCCGCAGCATGCATCAAAGAGCTTTGTTTTCTGATTATCAGTGAGCCTGGTCGCTGGTCACTTTTCTCTGTTGCCCGTAGAGTTTTCCAGGTTCCTCACTATTGCACTTAATACAATCTCATGTTCAGGCTTTCTTGTGCATTGGACACTGCATTGCTGCTTCCTTTAACTACAGGGTGGGCCATTAAAAATGAGAACATCGCGTTCAATCTGAATTATTTATGAAATTAATATCTTTTTTCTTTTCAAAATGAAGTAATTTGTTGCTCATTGTTATAATCCATGTGTCCGCCTCGGTTTTCAACAATTTATTCTAAACGTCTGTGCCACGCGATCGTTTGTATGATGCTCCTGTTTATAAATCTCTGGGACATTTCTTGCCACGCCTCAACAATGGCCAGCTTCAGTTGTTTTATTGTTGTAAATTTACGACGAAGGTAGACTTTTGTTTAAGGGCGCCCCAAACAGTCTACAGGGTTTAGGTCAAGGCTATTTGGGGGCCACATGTCTGATTCGATGAAAGTTCTCCAGATGATGGAATTTGAGTGTTTCTTGCTGTGTGTGAAGGAGCTCCGTCCTGCTGCAATGTCCAATTGTGACGATTACATCTTGCTCAGATATCAAGAAGTAAGCCTCTTTCTAGAACGTGATCACAATAATATTTACTGTTTACTTTGACTATGGGTCAAACAGACACTACATTTGTTTTTCACATCCGACATACACTGACCGAAACCAAAGATCTTGGAGTCTCGACTGCCGAAATCATGATGCTGCATGCAACTGAAATGTCCACGTTCACTTACGAGTCTTGTTGCTGGAATTTGCTTTTCTTTCTTACATCGGAATAAACACGACCACTTTGAGAATTAAATGGTGTGGCAACTGTAAATGTCTTTTCATCTGTGAACCAAATATTTCGTGCTCTTCTCTCGTTAGGAAACATTTCAGATAGCTGCTAACTTCGTTGCAGGCGTTTTAATTTACAGCCGTCGTTATCACCTGCTCCATCACACGATTGTACACTTTAAGTTGTAAATCTTGCTTCACAATACGTCGAATTGACTTTATTTGGTAAGTAAGTACATCATAGAATTATTTACGTGTTTAAGATTTACTCAAAGCACAATGTGATATTGTATTAAACACGATTGAACGCGATGTTCTCATTTTTAATGGCCCACCCGGTATATGCATACAGTTTCATCTGATTGATCTCAAGCGCCTCTGAGTAGTTTCCTTGAAGGTGCGCTATATAAATTCCCGAATGAATGAATGAACATCCTTTACTTTGTCTGTTTCAGATAGCTGAGTTAGCAGTACTTTTTGGAGGTGCTTGAAGAGTACTATGTAAATGTTTGTTACGTTACATTATGTTACATTACCAGAACAAAAGTTTGTAAATATATGCAGCATAAATCTGCAGAGTATTGCTGGTCAATGAGTTTGCAATTCTACATTAATCCTGACCTAACATGAATGTATGTGCTGCCTGGTGGTTGTTAGGGTTATTTCTGTTTTGTTGAGTATTTTAATTTTTATGGATTTTATGCACAGAGATTCAAATACTTTATTCATCATGGCATTGACACAGATAATGTCTTTAAGATGATGCCTGAGTGGAAGTATCGTGTCTTGGCACGTATTTCCTATCGTCTGAAGGTATGCACTGGATTTATTTACTGTTGGCTGTTGTGACTTTACTGGAATCTTTTAATTCATTCCAGGTTATCATCTTAGTGGCTTTCAGAAGCCGCCGCTTTCGTAACAGCCCCCAGCTTCTGGACACTGATGCTGTAACTTGACTTTACTAAACTTTACTTTTGTAATTGATTTGTTTACCTCTTTAATGACAATCTGCATTGGTTTCCCAGTCGCTTTTATCACATGCTGGTCATTAAAAGTGTTAATTGTCTTTTAATAGTGTAGTATCCCTGCCAAGGCTTGTGTGTGGTGCGAACTAACTGAGTCCGGTAGACTGAACCAGTGTTCGAGGGGTTGAAGGAGTATTTTATGATCAATAGTGTCAAAAGTATCTGCTAGGTCCAAGAGAATGAGAGCTAATGGCTAGTTACTAGAAGGTGAAATGCTGTAGTGAGCTTATGGCATCAACTTCACAGTATATTAAAGAACCTGATTGCAACTAAGTCTTGTGTTTATCCAACATTTAAACATTCTGTATTCATCATTTATGTGATACAAACTTAAAGTTCAGAAAAGAATTATTGTTAGTTTTGAATGATGCTATGGAGCTTTATAATCTTGAAATTGTTTTAATGAGTTCCAAAGTATTAGTCCCTGTGCAGCTATGGAAGGTCAAGTGATGTTGGTCCTGCAAACAAAAGACTGATCGTCATTTTTCTTACTAGTTTTATGCACATTTATGTATTAGTGTAGTAATGGTAGAATAGGCATCGTAACAACTAAGAAGCTGGCTGTTGTGGTCGCAGAACATAAATCTAGCCAATTGTAACTGAGGAACACTGTTGAAAACCCATCTTGTATAATTAGAACACTTGCAAAACACAGCCTGTCACACCTATTAATGCTGTGTGCACTGTGCAGCTAGCTTTTTAAGAGCAGCCAGTTAATTAAGTTAGTACGGCCTCCTGCCCATTTTTGCATACAATACAATTTGACAGGGCTTATTCTAAGGAATTTTCTCAACTGCACAGAAAGGACAAATTAGCGAGCCTGTGGGCTGTGCCCCAAGTGTGATCTATGGAAAGCCTATGGTCAAGGGTTTGGCCCCAAGCTGAAAAGATATGGCATTTAATTGATTTCAACAGTGAATTTGCCTCGCTGTTTTGGCAATGTTATGGTGCATAATTAATATATAAATTTGATGGCTACCGTACGTAGGGCCTACATAGTGCATATTTAAACGGATTTGGACTACTTTGACGAAGTCTGCGAATCTTAGAGCATTTGCTGCCAAATGGAGCCCGTTTTAGCCACTTTATTTTACCAAATTTGCTTTTTATTATCAAACATATCCTTATTTTGATTCCTGCATCGACCTGTGAAAAATGACATAATTAGTTCCACCATACCCCCAAACTAATTGATATAGCCTAAATAAGTCAGTGACAGACTGAGTGATTGTGACGCATTCTTGGATGAGCTGCAGCTGCAGCAAACAATGATAGCTTTAACTTCAGTAAACACGACCAACTTAATTTTCCAGTGTGATTTTGATACGCCAAACCCAAACCCAATATCAAACAACGATTCACGTAGCCGTTTATTCGGCGTCATGATCAAGGCAGTTGAACAAAAAACGGTAAAGAAATAAGGTCACCTGCATTGCAAGACAGGGAAGTGTAGGCTAATAAATCAGATTTTGATACAGATTTAACCGAAATCACTTACAAAGTAAGTGCAGAATATACTTAAGAAATCCAAGTCGTTAGCCTACATTGTCCTGCCATGCTATGCATGTTACATTATCTTACAAGACACTAATATATATCTGGCATCTGTGACTAGAATCGTGGATGTCTTCAATGAGTTCAATTTCAAACCTACTGGACTACTAGCTATTAGGGAAGAGTTAGAAGGTTAATAATTTAATAATATCATTGTATGCTAACATTAAAAGTAGAGTATTACCTGGCTGGGACATATCACCTAAACTACTGGGACAAATCCTTAAACCACTAGGATAATTTGCCAGTAGTTGTACAGATAAAATATACACATCAAAAGCAATAAAACAAAGTTGTTTTAATGTAGGGGTGTAAAACATTTTTTAATGGTGAGTCAGAGGCAATTTATTTCCAGGAAGTGGCGGGTCAGGATGCCGAAGACGCCTGTGCAAAATGGGGTACGGATTTGGGAGAAGCCACAGTCTGGGGAATGGCTCAAGAAGCCAGTCCCCAGAAAATTTTTGGGAAACTAAATCTGAAACTGTGCGTTTTTAGCATGCATAAGCTTAGAGTCTAATTAGGCTTATAAAATCTTAATTTTGATCATCATTATCAGTCACGGACATCACATAAAACTCGTTAAGCCTAAGGGCAATGTATACTAATTTCCAATTATTGCACATAAAGAACAATGATGACAAATTTTAACTGTTCAGCAGGCCAGAAATGGTCCGTGGGCCAGCTCTTTGACACCCCTAGTTTTTAATGGGATATTTACAGTTTCTGGAAGCGAACTGGCAGAATGTAACGACTCTTCGTCAAGATAACACCGCCACTGTTGCAGAACCAAAAGCATTTTGAACTCAACAGTTATTATGCCTGCCTCAGTAATCAGTATGGAACATCTTGGGACGTTGGGAGAGGCTATATGCATTTGCGATTTTTCTGGTAGGCCTCTGTGTCTGTCCAAGTTGCAGTCACAAAAGCTAGTAAGCCCTACGGTCCGACTTACTGTTTCGTTTTAAACGTTTTTAATGTTACAAACTGGCAACTGTAATTATTTGTGCGTTTAATCTTGTTTCACTAAACTTTATTTTGCTTTTTTCGGACTCGCAAACCAGCAGCTTGATTTAAATATTCGTCATCCCTCTCCTCGACTACTGCAACTCTATCCTCTTCTCCGGTCTCCTTTCATTAACACTGCAACCCCTATCCTCAGTGCTACACACCTTATAAATCGTCTTGTTCCTAGATATCACATTACGCCATCACTGGCTTCCTCGCCTGTATCGCCTTCTAAATCTCCCTCCTCATGGATCGGTAGACGGACATCAACCCCCTGGACATCAACCCCCGGACATCGACCCCCGGACATCGACCCCCGGACATCAACCCCCCGACTAGGACATCAACCCCCCAAAGAAAAATAATTGATTGATTGATATATGTGAAATTATGAAACTGTAACACGTAACTATAATATATTATTCTATATATTATAACGGTCATAATTAGCTGTGGATAACGAACAAAAGCTAATTGATTGATTGATTGATTGATATATGTGAAATTATGAAACTGTAACACGTAACTATAATATATTCTATATATTATAACGGTCATAATTAGCTGTGGATAATGAACAAAAGCTTTTTTAGAAGCGAATATTGTGGCCCAGTCCGCGCAGTGTCCTCGATGGATTTTATTCGGTCTTTGCACAGCTGCAGCAGACGCTCCTGCAGCTGTTTGGTGCTCCTCTTTATCCTCTTCACGGGAAGTTGCCCTCGAGCATCCTGCACGATCGCGGTGCCCACAAGGCCCTCATCCTCTTGGATCGCTCCGATTAACACCCAAAGTGAAGGATGGCAATGGCCCACCAGGCTTGCGAAACCATTGTTCCAAGACTCGCAAAAGTTATTGGTTCGAGCGTTCCCGGCCAGAGTAGCGTCGTGAACATTCCATACATTAGGAGGAACGACTGGTTTAATCTTTCAGATTCTTATCGGTTCAATCCCGTGGGTGTTCGCCGGACGCTTGATTGTTCGAACTGTTCCGTTCACGTACGTCGAATCGAAATAGTTTAGGAGATCGGCGACGGCTTCCAAACCATCTCCTGTTGGCATGCAGCTGCATAAAAAACTCTAATGTCTTAGCAAGGATTCCAGCAGTGTTTCCCCCTTGATGTGTGGAAGAGCCATGACACTCCACATAACGCAAAGACGCAATTAGCAAAGCAGAAACAGTGGGATTTCTCCAATGACTTCCATTATTTTATTTTAAATTTAAAATCTTAGCAACTGTATCCTAAAAGTGATGCTAAGATCAAAGCACTACTCGGATTCTACCTATGTCAACGGCTCAGTAGGCTACCAGCAACAAAGCGTCAGCAAAGCAGCCACCGCATTCAACTTTTACAACATAGGGGGGTTGATGTCCGGGGGTCGATGTCCGGGGGGTTGATGTCCGGGGGGTTGATGTCCAGGGGGGTTTATGCCCTGCATTCCATGTATCAAATCAACTCTGAAACCTCTCCCTCAAACATGACATCCATGGTTACGCCATGTTCTGTTTTCAATAGGGCCTACCAGAGGAAGCCGATCGTCCACGCGAGAAAATTTTTACCGTACTTCGCACAAACCGGAAGTTTGGAAATCGTTCTTTCTCTGTCTCAGGACCCTTAGAATGGAAGTCTTCCAACTTCAGTTCGCCAGTGCACATTGCTTGCTCAATTAAAACAAAATTAAAAACTCATTTATTCACATTGCACTATGACTAGAAAACGCAGCGAAACGCGCTCTGGTGCAATAAAAGTTTATAGCGGACTTTAACAAGACTTGTTAGAGTGGGCTATAAACTGTCATTTGTCTCTATCTGCATTTGTGTATCTTATGCCAGTTGCGCTGTCAAAAGATAGTTTTAAACTTAGTCCACTGCCCTTCAACGTGTCTTATACTTTTACCACAAGCTAAATTATTAGCTACTTTTGTTGCTTTATGCAATGAGGTCTGGAAAAAGTAACTGCACAAAATCTGATTTCTAACTGCACAAATTTCTTTCCCAACTACACACTTTGTGTCCAGCTGCACGTTAGAATAAGCCCTGCAATTTGACAGTATCAAACTTGAGTATAAGTGGGTTTGAAAATAGGCTTTGCTTATTTTTTGATAAAGCAGGCTATAGCAATACGATTTTGTTCTCAATAGTATGTATGTGGTTTCTCCATCATAAATTTGTATCAATTCTAGCACTTGGGAATATAGATAAAACATTCATTATCTGCTTTCTTCTATGAAGGCTTAAATTTTGAAGAGGAGTCTTCTTTCTTATGCCAGAGAATAAGATAATTAGTTTTCTTTACATTTATTAATATTTTGTTTGCTGCAAACCATTTTGATGAAATAGATAACTCTTTAGAATTGTCACTGAATGTTAAGTTCATATGTCGTTAGCAAAACAATACTATTCATTGAAATCATATGGGAGAAATAGCAGAGCATCCAGAACAGACATGCAGAACACCACAAGAAAGTAACTAGAAAAAACAAATTAACCATGGAAACTCTACTGATTACAGTGTGTTCGCTAATTTACAAAACCAGGCATTTTTAGGTTTATAATTCCTACAATTCAGTTATGTTGTAGGCCTACTCTGATATGATATCATATTGTAGGAAGGTCATCATGCTCTGGTCCAAAGTCTTTGTGATGAAATGTTACATGACTATAATCTGAGTTTGCAGCGTACTATAGGTAAATATCTGATTGATCTGATTTGATTACATTAAAATTTAAACAAGAGATTTGAACATTTATCCAGCTGTCACGGTCTTTGTTTGTGGTGTCCGTCATTCTTTGTATTAGCTGTTTTTGTTTTTTGCAGTGATATGTGTATCTTAAAATTTTTACAGTTATATGCACTGTTCATTGTGATTTGTTGATATTTGTCCAACATAATTAGTGATAAAAAACCTGGGTAGTTATTGCTTAAATAAGCAAAACTAAGGCAAGTAAATACAGTAATGGGTGCCGCTGTGCTGTACGTGACCATGTTGGCCAACTCAGCTTCTCCCTCGTTTTGGGCTTGGTAAATGAGTGACATGTGTCACGTGTCACTCATTTACCAAGATCATGTGACATATTTGTGCTGTCATGTACTGCGCTATATAAGATATGCATGGGCATGATATTCAGGGTTGGGGTATTGTTGATCTCTGAAGTTTTACCTGATAATTATATATGAATTTAGATCTAGCTGACATAGTGAAACTAATTGGAGTGACTAATTAAATAGTCTTAAATTAGACATACCGGTACACAGGGGTGTAGACGAGCCGGAGCGGCGTTCCGGTACTTATTATTTAGCGCGGAGCCAGTGTTTAATCTAGACACGTCTTTTGGGTGGGAAAGTTGGAGCGGCGTTCCGGTACTTATTATTTAGCCGGAACCAGTGTTTAATCTAGACACGTCTCTTGGTTGGGAAAGTTCCCCCTAGGATCGAGTTTTCCCCACGCAGAAAAATTAAAGACCTATAATTTTGTACAGAAAGGGTGAAATTTAGGGTAATTCTGCCCCCACGAGGGGAAATTTTGTTGGAAAACTGTTGTTACTACCCCCCTCGAAAATTTGTGGAAACTTTGGTTTTGGGAAAATACTGGTTACTACTCCCCCCCGGTCATCAACTTTCAAATGGCCGGAAGCGCTCCGGTACTTCCAAATTTACGTCTACACCACTGCCGGTACATACATACTTGCTAAACAATCACATTCAATGCCAATCTGAAGACCCTGACTCACTGCAGCTTGATGGAATTTGTGATTTTTTCCAGTTGTGTGCAGCAAGTGATTGTGAGCTTAACCCTCTCACCCCTATAGTTCCACAGCAAGCGGAACGCCCACCCGATGGCCCTGAGCAAAAAGTAAATTTTGATAAAAAAATTTATTATGCTATTTTTTGCATGATAACAACTTATAATTATGAAATGTGAATAGTGGCAGTTATTGGCTGTTTGCAATCAATAAACACAGTGAGTAATCTGTTTAGCGCCAGTATTCAACTTTCTGGTGGTAGTCTGACCAACATGTGCTGCCCACACGAAGACACAGATATGTGTTACACTCCCGACAATGGAAAACAGTCTTATGCTCCTTGTGAGGGTTGTTCTTCTTGTTGACTGAAGGATTGTCTCGCAAGAAGCGTAGAACCTTCTTTCTGCAAACGATGCTTTTCTTTTTGGCATTATGCACTAAATTCAATGAAGTTTATCAAATAAAAATTAAATAGGCAAAACAAACACTGCTTACCAACATCAATGGCCACTGACCTTACTACATGTTCAACGTCACTTCAACGTCACTTCTGGTTGAAAATTAAATAGTAAGTAAACCAATAAGCCATAGTAAAACAAAAGCCACTATAATGGCCTTACGGGGATACGGTTTATATGTTGAAGCCTCTATAGCGGCTTTACGGGTATTTGTCAAAGACCACCAAGCCGCTATAGCGGCTATACGGGGCAAGAGGGTTAATGATATCCGAATGGTCCAAATGGGCCAACCTTTTTAAGGGTCAAGCAGCTAAAAATGATGGCAGGGTTTTGACAACAGTTCTAGCACTTAGGCACCGCCCTTTACCACAAAAATCCAGGGTAAACGAAAATAAAAACGTAGGAGACCTAGAAAATGCGGAAATAGTTTTAATGCACAAGAATTATTGAGAAAATGATGCATTATGTAGACTTAATGCTCAATTTGAACAAGTGACCGAGCAGCAGAGCACCTGTTTGGCACCTCTTAAAAGTGAAAAGCACTGCATTGTCTTTTCATCTGCTGTTTCTGTCAATAATTTTTGTTAAAGTAGTTTTTTTAGTTCACCATTTGAGATAATTTTTTACATGAGTATTACTGCAAGCTGGTAGGCTAAAATGGTGTCCATGCATTGTTACGTTCAGCTTTGGTAGCACCGTATTTCATGTAATGTCCATAGTCTCCGCTGAATGCCACTTTGAAGATTTTTTGCCTGAATTTTATTAATAATTTCTATTGTAACTTGTGTAGTTTATTACAAATCAAATCGATGGACTAACTCATGTCTCAAATTTCTTGTGTTGGATATAGTTGAGTATGTACGAAAAGAGAAAGGAGAGAAGCACGAGGTTGTCTTGACTGAACATCAGAGAGAGTTGGCTGTCATTCCAAAACCATGGAATAAATCCTTTAAGGATGCTATAGCACTGATGGAAGAAAATCTTTATGCTATAAATCCAGTCTTGTTACAGTTACTGTATCTATGGGAGACATCTTTTAGGTTTGTATTTTGTTGTTTTGTTCAACATTATGCTAAAATGTATGTGACTTTTTGGTGCATTTGTGGTGTATTTAGTTATTATTAAATTGTGCTTTATAAATCAATCTTATAATAATGCCCTGGCAATCAAGGAACCATCGGGCCTGACCAGATTGGATGGAAAGAGACCGGACGGCCAGACTCTAATCCCCTGGGGCAATGGGCATGCCTTGATATGGGACGCGACCGTGGTGGACACTGTGGTTGCCTCGTATGTCGTCGAGACCCAGGCTGGTAGGGTGGCAGAGAAAGCCACGTCAAGGAAGCATACCAAATATTTGGACCTCCAGAGAAGATACACCGTCGTTCCTGTCGCCGTGGAAACCCTGGGTCCCATCAACAGAGAGGGTCTTGCCTTCATGTCTGAGATTGGTTGCCGGCTATCGAGGGCCTCTGGAGACACCTGCAAGACAGGATTCCTTTTTCAGAGCCTTTTGGTGATGATCCAACGCTAAAATTCGGTTGCCTACTTTGTCGGGACTGCCCGGGGCCGAGGACTGGCTGGCCCATCCACACTAAACTTTTCGTAACTCGAACATGAAATCAACTATGACATAATAATAATAATAATAACAACGAGGGCTGCCGATTTTAATGATTAATTAATCGATTAATTGATATGGTGAACAATGATAATGTGAAACGCTTGAATGGAAAATTAAGCGATCATTTTGCATTTAAGGTAAATGCTGATGGCTAAGATAAACTTACTGACTGTTTGCAATTTTAACTTTAACATGTGGAATGATTGAAGTTTTTTTGGCAGATAGAAAGTAGTAGTAACTGCTTACTACATTTTTTAATTTGACAATTTGAACTTTAGCATGTGGAATGATTGAAGTTTTTTTGTAGAAAGAAGGTACCATAGTAATTGACTCAGTTACTACATTTTTGACAGTTTTCATACTTTATGTAACATATACCAAAAATTAATCGAAATTAATTGATTAATCAAAGTTAAATTTAAGAGATTAATCTATTAATTTGATTTTAATCAGTACCAGCCCTAATAATAAAATCCTTTCCCTCATGCGTAACTGCCTTGTTGGGGTGGCCCCATCCTACCTGAGGTCTTTTTGCACCTTTGTCTCCTTACCTGCGAGGGCCTCTTTGTGATCTTCGACCCGTGGCCTTATGGTTGTCCCTCGCATGCGCTCTGCTCACGCCACTCTAGGTGCTTTGCCCGTGTTGGCCCATCAGCTTGGAACTCTCTTCCCCAGTCTCTTCGTCTGGAGTTACTAGCCCTCTCACCTTCCAAGTTCCGTAGACGCCTTAAGACTTCCCTGTTCCCTGACGCAGGCACTAAAGCAGGTCGAGAGCGCTGCTGATTTTTGAGCAGCGCTATATAAACGTTCGATTACATTACAATAACATAACTTGGGTTTTAAATAGTTCAGAAGACATTAATCTACAAATTAAGCTGCCAATGCACCATTCTCGTAGCATCTAATGTCCGTGAGTTTGGCTATATATATAATTATATAGATTGAGATGTGTGTGCGTGCGTGCGTTATATAAAGTGCTGCTTCAAGGAAATTTCTCTGATCTATTCTGAAGACTTATGTCGCTCCTTTGTGATGAATCAGTCGGTGCTGGCTGCAAAGTCTTATATTAAACACCATGATTTTTATCATGATCCATTACAATGGTCCTGTCAGGAATAATATCGTCAGAGTCAGAGGCATCAGAAGGTAAGTGTTTGTGTTGGAACCTGCTAATAGTGTATTGCATTTTTCCATTTTAGAAAGTTGAGATTGGTGAACAAAGAGTGCTTTTATGCATTCAAAGAGCCTCTTGAACTTCATGCCTTTCACAAATTGTGTGAAAAACAGCTGGAAGAAGGCAAAGAACAGCTGATTAGAAAGTAATAATGATAGCTTTTAATGATAAAATTTCAGTTATAATCAAGCAGAAGGAATATTGCTGGAAATTGTATTGTGAGATGTATCTAAAATTTATAAAGTACCGTATTGACAAGCTGTGACGCTCCATCCTCCTACAGCCACCCGATAGTTTCATAGTAATACGTCAAATTAT
>JACEVL010004056.1:0-11327 GCA_020284085.1 Aporrectodea caliginosa
GCGTGGGTTGGCCTTGATGCCCAGTGGTTAATGTGTCGTTCATTTACACGGTCTGTCCTCATCTGTATGCGTGGCCTCTGTTGTCCTTTTGTCCTTCTACGACAACGACAAAGGCTGTAAAGACGCCGCTAACAACCACCGGCTGTCTCTGCCATCCAGAATTCCATTCAAACTCCACACACCATGAACAACTGTAGGAGCAGATACTTACTGGCATCAGCAGCAGTTTTACTAGAGCAGCAGCAGTTCTACTATGGCATCACCAGCAGTTTTTATTACTAGCATTTACCACTAGCTATCTTCAGCAATTCACATGAAACCTTATGTACATGGCATTAGCATGAAAACGGCAGCTGAGTAGTTCGGCGAAATGTCTGAGCACTCCGTCAACAGCAAAAGAAGAAGGGAATGCGAAAGAGTGATGGTAGTTTACAGTAAAGGAAAAGAAGATGAGAAGAGCAGTCCCTTAAGCTGTAGCCCTGAGGCAGCCATGGATTTGAAGTGTTAGCGACTTCGTTTTCTTAGCCTCGGCATATGAGGGCGGGTGGCCAGTCCTCTCCCCTGCCGTCTCATCTTCCCACCAACAGTGTACGGTCAGTGTACTCACCATAGCTGAGCCGGCTAGGGTGCAGACGGAGCAGAAATCTCAAAGCAAATGTCTGCCCTGCATGGCGGGATTTGAACCACCAATCTCTCGACTATCAGTCTAGTACGCCAACCACTACACCATCGAGCACTATAGAGTAAATCAAAACTCCGATATCCTATGTAGTACGTAACGGAGGCGCTCAACACCTTCTCTCGGTCTTTCAGCCGGCAATAGACGAATCCAAGGGTCCTTGGCACGCGGCCAGTGATATAACGCGACATGCCGTTTACCTCTTAGCGTAGGCTGCTACCAAATTAAACTGCTTGGTGTCAGAGGCACCTGTGAGAAAGAAAAAACTTGCCCAGGGTCTTTGCACGGAGTTGAACCCCAGCCCACATGATCCGTGACCGAGCGCATTACCAGTGGATTACCTGAATACTTTTGCCATCCGAATCAGCTATCAGACACGGTTTCTTATACAGGTAGACGTCGATAGTGCAAGCCACGTACTCACCTCTCGATTCATAAACAATACCTGAAACTTGAGATTTATTCGGAGAAGTCTCCTGAAAGTAATATTTTCGTATCGTACTGGACGAAATTCCTTGCGCTTTTGAAACCGAAGCGTTCAGAGTTGATGGTTAAGACGTCAACTCATGCGAAACACTTTCTTCGATTGTGCACGCATGCAGAACAATATTATTCATCAGCACGCGATACGTGCAAGTCACTACGGTTCACTGCATTCTGTAGCCGCGCAACGCTCACAGCAGCCATGGGCAGTTGAACTTGTGAGTCACTTGTAAATAATTGCAATATGATTGCATAATTATAATTGCCTTGTGAAACCATAAATGCGTGTAATCGTGATTATGATTGAAATGATTAATTTTAATTGCCGTGCAGTATAATTTTTAGTTAATTACTGAAAACCTGCCCACGTCTTGTTAGTGACACTTCAATAAGTTATCTTGCTTACGCATGATGAACTATCGGAATCTGAAGTGGGAACAATTTGTCTGTTAATTGTTAATTAAAGTTAATTGTTCGTTGTTCGAGGCATTGTTGCAACTGTATAAGAAACCCCCAAGATGGTCGCTAATATGGCCGAGTTGTTTCAGTAAAAAAACACTCTGATTCTGACTAAGCACAAAATAATTAACCAACGGACCAAATTAAAATAATTAATGCCAGTGGACCATGGAAATCTTCTGCTCCATGCAGTTGACACAATGTGCAATTATACGGTAGATTTTCGGCCAGAGATAATTAATGAGTCTTTAATGTCAGGTAAGTTTCAAAGTGTAACTGTAATTTACCGTAAAAGCATAGTGCAATTATCATTACTCCACTGTTTCTCCTTGTTTCTTTGTCTTTGTCGAAATAAATAAAGGTGACCTGGAACCAATAGCGCAATATGAACTTATGACGTCACTGACGAGTAATTGTAATTGTAATTGTAAATGTAAATTACAGCACTGTAACTGTAATTTTATTGAACCAGGCTGAACAGGTTGTATGATTAAAATTGTAATTGTCAGCGAAGTTGCTGATACGTAATTCACCTAGGCTGAACAAGGTGTACTTCTAATTAACTAAATACAGAATAACTGCAATTTAATTTAATTTTTGATCGTGTGAATTGACCAAAGCCTCATTCATTCCTTCATTCATTCATTGATTCATTCATCCATCCATCCATTCATTCATTCGGGAATTTATATAGCGCCCCTTAAAGGAAACTACTCAGAGGTGCTGATGCATGATAGACGACATGTGTTAGCGTGCATGGAAATTATCATCCGTCAAAGGACAATTATTTATCTCTTCCGCTCGCTGCCTTGTTCAAACACGAATGAATAATGGATTTGTTTAACTTCTCAATTCATCACATCCCATATAAACGGCACTATTGTTTTCCTGATTTATATCATTCTCATTTCCGCCATCGAAACAAAGCCGACCATTGTCATCAATGCAGCATCGAAACATTAAGTCGTCAGGAAACAACAGATATAACGAATCGACATGCACCTGTTACTGGCTTTGTGTTATGTGTTCGAACGGACATGAAACAGACATTCAGAGCACAACGCGGAAGTCGTATATTCGTCCGTAGCTTGAGACGTGTCGTGAAATTTGTACACATAAAATTGTCGTCGGTCGATTATAACACGTGTTGCGCTTATATATGTCTACGAATCGATTTAATTGTGGTGTGTTGTTGCTTCGCTTTGCAGTAACATCTGCAGGGCAAATGGCGCACTGGAGCATCATGAGTCGATGATGTTTTGGTACACAGCGTAAATTTTCTCGTTGTTCTTTAATGGCTTAGAAGACGTGTTGATCATTGAAAGTAGTTTCCGCACGTTGTGTCAACGTCGGACAATTATTGGTGTTTCTACTACCGCCGCGGGGCGGCGTGGTTTACGGCTTTTACGTGAATATCTTCTCTACAGTATTTAAACTCCGCCACTGTTTGTACTCTGACAGTGCCAGTCCCAAGCCTGGATAAAGGAGGAGGGCGACGTTAATGGTCTTTGTTACCAAACAGCGGTCGTTAAACAGCAAACAAGCAAACAAGCTTCTCTACAGGTCTATGCTTTCTCGGTGTTCTTATTCTAATCAGGTTCTAGGGTTCTAACTGATTTCCTGCACAATTGGATTTCTATTGTAATCCCCAGCGGATTACGGTTATCGATTACGATTTCACTTTGTGGGATACGGTAACCGATTAGTTAGAGCGCGCTATTTAGACACCTTTAAAACACTGTTAAGCGACGCTATAATTACAGGCATGGCCATGCTAGAACACTAATGGAGTAGCAGCTTACGCATCAATTCCTACTCTTAATGATAATGGATTATTAGCTGAGTCAAACATAGATAAAGCAAATATACTAGCTCATACTTACGAAAAAACTAGTAACTCTCAAAATTATAATAAAAACTTCTTAAATTATATTACAAGTAATAACATAGATAATAGCCATATTAATAATGAAAATAATCGTAATGAGGAAATAGAATTAATGAACAAAATTTTTAATATGAATGAACTAAAACAAGCAATCAAATCGGCAAAAAATAATAAATCACCGGGGGATGATAGGATACCATACGAATTACTGAAACACTTACATAAAAATGCACTAAAAACTCTATTGAGTTTTTATAATGAAGTATGGATTGAGGGAAATATACCAAGTGATTGGAATCATGCCATTATATTGCCTTTACTTAAACCAAATAAGGATGCAACAAAACCAGAATCCTATCGACCAATTTCATTAACAGCGACTTTATGCAAAGTAATGGAGAAAATGGTTGCGAACCGTCTCCAGTGGTATTTAGAAAAAAATGCTATATTTACAAAAAATCAATCTGGATTTCGTAAGTATAAAAGCACAATCGATCAAATTCTTAAACTGCAGGATACAATACTTAAAAAGCTAAAAAATAAGGAACAAGTGTTGGCAGTTTTCATTGATTTTGAACGTGCTTATGACATGTTACATGTACCTACACTTTTACAAAAACTAAAAAAATTAGGAATAGTGGGAAACGTAGCAAATTGGGTCAAAAGTTTTTTATTTAACAGAACATTTCAAGTAAAGGTTGGAACTGAATTATCCGATAAACTAGTACAACAAAATGGGACTCCGCAAGGTTCAGTAATTTCTCCCCTATTGTTCCTAATAATGATTAATGATATTCCATCAGGCCCAGAAGGTGTTAATATGTCACTCTTTGCAGATGATAGTGCAGTTTACATAGGACATAGAAAAACTAAAACTTTAATTAAAAAAATCCAACAATCAATTGATGAAATAAATAACTGGTGTAATAAAAATGGGTTTAAAATATCAATAGCTAAAACTGTAGGAGTTCTATTTACTAATAAAAATCAATTACCAATAATAAACATTAAAATTGATCAAGAATTGATAAAAATGGAAAATAAAGCTAAATTTCTAGGAATGATATTTGATAAGAAATTAAGTTGGAAACCCCACATAGAATATATAATAGAAAAATGCAAAAAAAGATTGAATCTCATGAGAGCGGTTTCAGGTTATTACTGGGGAGCTTCTAAAAAATCTTTATTAGCAATATATAAAGCATTAATACGTTCAATATTAGATTATGGAGATGTGGCCTATTCTTCGGCTAGTCAATCGCTGTTAAATAAATTATGTACAATTCAAACTGAAGCCCTAAGATTATGTTGTGGAGCCCCAAAGAACACAGCAGCTTTAACACTACAAAACGAATGTGGGGAATTCCCCCTCCATATGAGAAGACTGTATAATTCCAATAAAATGGGAATTAAAATATTAGGAAATAAAGATCATCCATGTCAAATGAATTTCCAACCACATTGGACAGATGTCAGTAAAACACCACAAAACAAGAATCATTCTATACACTACAGAACAAATGAATTCATATCATCTCTTGATACATCTTTTATTGGACCCTGTTTTCCCCAAATTCCCCCTTGGACTAATAACAAAATAGATATAGATATCAGTCTCAAAAAGCAGATTAGCAAAAAAAGAGATAACCCTGAACTTCTGAAATTAGTTGCACTTCAAATGATATCAGGATATAAACTAGAAACACTTATTTACACGGATGGGTCAAAGGCAGACGAAGTTGTTACTGCAGCTTTTACAATTCCAAGTATAGATTTAGATAGAAAGTTTAGATTATGTAATGGATCCAGCATCTATGCAGCAGAGTTAACTGCAATAAAAGAAGCAGTAACATGGATACTAAACACTGAGAATAATAAGAACTGTCAATATGTAATATTATCCGACTCACTAAGTGTACTTACTTCTATTAAGAAAAATAAATCTGATTCACGACCCAATTTATTTAACGAACTGATGATGCAATTGAATAGATTGGAACCTAATCAAATAAAAATGGCATGGATTCCAAGCCATGTAGACATAAGTGGTAATGAAAGAGCAGATAAATTAGCAAAGGAAGCACTCAATTTAGATAATATTAATTCCACAAAATACTTAGAATCACAAGAGATGAATACTTTTATTAAAGACTATATAATAAATAAATGGCAAATAGAGTATAACGTTGAAAAGCAAGGGAACTTCTATAAAACCATATGCCCACTTGTTTCTACTAATATAAAATTTTCTGATCCATATAGGCATAAAGAAGTACAAATTAGTAGATTGAGACTTGGTGTTGCCATTACTAATAAAAAACTATTTCAAATGAAAAAGCACCCTAATGGGTTATGTGATACATGTGAGGTTACGGAAAGTATAGAACATATTCTATTGGAGTGTAAAAAGGAAAATATTTCAAATATTCTAAAAGATAAATGTAATAGTTATAAATCAGAATTTAATTTAAAATCTCTGCTTGATGTGGGATGTTTGCAGAGTGCAGTATATAATCTTGTTAAAATCATTAATAAAGGAAAAATACTATAATTATTGTCATAAATATTAGTATCAGATCAAATCTATTACAAACATATAGTTGAACACATTCCTTATGATTAAAATACCAATAAACACAAAATATGTGTGATTAATGGTCATTTCATTATTTCATTGCATTTTCTAATGATATTACATTGTTTCATAGGAAAATGTTTAATGAAATGTTTAATTAAGTATTCTGTCATGTAAATAATTGTTAACATGCATTCTTGTAAATAGATGTATGTTAAAATAAAATGTGTATATAATACATGTATATATATTACACATCTGTGCTGAATTTCTGTTTGCAAATAGCATTACATGTTATTTTAGAAAACTTAAAGAAGTACTGTTAATAACTTTGTAAACATATTTGAAAAGAGCTAATATAGCCAAAAAAAAGAGCTGATATAGCCAAAAAAGAGCTGATATAGCCAAAAAAGAGCTGAAATAGCCACCAAAAAAAGAAACAAAAGGAGAAAAAGGAAAAAAAAGGAAAAAAGATGTTAAAAAAGAATTACAATAAAAAGAGCCAATGGGCCAAACATAACGGAGATACAATACTTTAATATGTATCAAATCAAATAATATGTATCTATCAAATATTGTTAATATTGTTAATAAGATTGAGGAGAAAACAGTTATTAACATTATACGGAAATGATCTTAATCCGTCAGAAACTTTAAATACGTCTACATCTTATCAGAAACGGAATCAAAGCCAAGAAAAGAAAAAGAAAACTGTTGATAGAAATTATATGAAAATGAACTTAAATCGTCAGAAACTTTAAATACGTCAGCATCTTATCAAAAACGGAATCAAAGACGAGAAAGGAGAAAGAACATTTGTGAGAACATTACAAGAAAATGAACGGAAATACATCAACAACTTTAAAGACGTCAACAGCCTTTGTAGCTATAGGATGTCGTTAAATATTGGATTATGTATGCTAGAACACTAAGTCTCTTGTCCACGACTAAATTATTTCTAAACAAATGAAAAGAAGACGAAATAAGCAAAACATGAATCTTTGAAGGGTTAGCAAAATGTTAAATTGCTGGCACGAAAGCAAGCGATCGCCAGTGGACGTAAACAAAATGACGTTTTCCCATAGCTATTCACGACACGTGACAACTTTGAAAATAAATAACGGTCATGGACTTCCCTAAACAATTAAGTGTTTTTCCGCATCAAGATACTATCTTGTAAATATGTGCTAAATCCATGGGAGCAATTGCACCCCTTACTCTCCCCTCTGCGGACGCCCATGAAGCAAAAGACAATTTACACCGCCACTGCTCGTACTCTGTCGTTGCCAGTCCCAAGCCTGTGAGAAAGGAGGAGGGCGACGCTAATCAGCTTCGTTATGACACAGTGTCGTTAAACAGCAACTTACCAATCAACTTACTGAAGAACATTTCCATAAATAAACATATAAAGAAACATTCTAGAATAAATTTCCCAAGGACATTTATCCCAATGATAGATAAACACTGTAGGGGAGGGGAGCAAAACCAACTGCGCTGTGTAAGCACAAGAAAACGCCAATCTCCAGTCACCCCAATGGGGTCTTCTAGTTGGGTAGCCGGGTATTGCAGGCTGTCTGTTCTGTTAGTAGTTAAGATTTGTGTCTTCTGTCATTTGTGTTCTTGTGAATTGTTTCAATTGCATAACATGTAAATGTACAGCGCAGTGCGTTTGTCAGGCGCTTCAATAAAGAAAAGATTATTATTATTTCAGCACAACAGTCCTAGATCCAATAGCTCAGCATACTATCTCTGTACAGAGTTATGTAATGCCAACAATAATCTTGACAGCGGCGTCGTTAAATAAACGGTATCAAAAGAAAATGGAATAAAAATTAATATTGGCGTTTAATATTCCTTGTAGATATGGGTTAGATAGGCAGAACTCGAAACCTGTGGCAGAACTCAAGATGTTGTTAGACACCAGAAACTTCTCTTCGACAATTAATTGACACTCTCTTTAGACACCATTAAAACGTTAGCAACCGATGCAATATAAGCATAGTACAAACAAAAAAAGTAATTGATATTCCAATACAGTGTGACCACTCATTGGGAATTTTCCCTAGATCTTGGGAATTTGGGGGTCCTATTAGGGATCTGGGGATTTTGCATAGTAAGCTTGGGATTTTTTCTGAGTTCTACAGACTAGTTTTTACCGGACTTTCCAACAGTGGCAGCGAATCAGATTAGCACAGATTCGTTCTGAAAAGACGTTTTTAAATTATTATTGTAACTTGCAAACATTGTAATTTGTCAATTCAATGTTTTGCTGTGATATTTTTCTTTGCCAGTTCTTAGCTCGGCATTTTTCTGAATAGTTGCGATTGTTAAAATTCATTTCATATTTCATCACAACTTTTTCATTTTCCGTAACTTGGGATTTTTTGTACACTCTTGGGCAATCTTGGGATTTTTCTGACGAGATCTTGGGATTTCAGAAAATGGAGAGTGGTCGCTCTGTTCCAATATATAAGTTAGGTATGCAGAAGTTAACGGACCTGGCAGCCTTAAGATGTCGTTAAACACTAAAAACATAGCGTGGACGACAATTAATCGAGCACTCTCTTTAGACACCGTTAAAACGTTGGAAACAGATACTATATAGGCATGGGACAAGCTACAAAATTAAATTAGAAATGTATGTAGATATGGGTTAGGTAGGCAGGATTCAAACGCTCTGACAGCCAGAAGATGTTGTTAAACACTAGAAACAGTCATTTATTCGACAAGTAATTGAGCACTGTCTTTAGACACCATTAAAACGTTGGCAACTAATGCTATATATAAGCATAAGACCGCTAGAAAATTTAATTGTACTAGAGGAATTAATGTACCGGGTATTTGTCAAGGAGCAATGTCCTTGATGCTAATCTTAGTTGTGATACAGTGTCGTTAAACAGCAAATAACAGCATAACAACACCGTAGGCGATTGCTTTGAATGCTGGTGGTGGTGGTGATGATGATGATGATGATGATGACGATGTTGACGATGTTGATAACGATGATGATGACGATGACGATGACGATGACGATGACGATGATGATGATGATTGACCTGAAATGACCATCGATTGAGCTCTTATGCATAACGATAAGGGCGCCATACAAGTCGTTAATAAGATTAGTAGATTACGTCGAACTAAACAACGTTGATGCATCAGATGACAGGAAGACTGGTGATGTTACTTAATACCATAGGTCGAGTTTCTTTATATAGCATCGGTTGCCAACTTTTAAAGGTGTTTATAGTGAGTGCTCAATAATTAGTTGTCGACGTTATCGTTCCAGTGTTTCAGTTAATTTCAAGAACTATAATGCATGAAAGACTTGTAATGTAATATAATGTAATTGAACATTTATAGCGCCCTTCAAGATATCTACTCAGAGGCGCTCTCTGCGCAAGCCTATATGACGTTAAAAAATGTCATTCAGAATAGCTTTTTGCAACGGATCGAACCCGTATTATACTGCTGACTTGGAAATAAAGATTCTCCCTCAACCATATGGGCGACATGCAATAGAGAGACCGGACGAAAGTCCATAAGCGCATTCGGACCATTCGTCACTCACTTATGTCCGTCTGCTGTCTGTGACCGTCTGCCTGTCTGTGTTCGTCTGCCTATCGGTGTCTGTGTGTCTGTGTCCGTGTATATGCGTTTGTCTGTCTCTGTCTGTGTGCCTGTCTGTGTCTATCTGTCTGCCTGTTTCTGTCTGCCTATATAAACGTGGAGTACGAGGTTGCTTTCTGCCTCCGACACTAATCATCTTCGATATGAAAAAGTGTCGTTAAGCCGAAGTACATCACACCATATTTCTGACAGTGCCAGTCACAAGCCTGGATAAAGGAGGAGGGCGACGCTAATGGTCTTTGTTACCACACAGTGGTCGTTAAACAGTAAACAAGCAAACAAGCTTCTCTACAGGTCTATGCTTTCTAGGGGTTATTGGAAAAACCTAAACATAGTTAAAATAACGATTGTCGGAAAATTCACGAGAATTCATGAGTGGTATCGATTAGCCGAGTGGATCCTGATGGTGACTCTCTTTATACACCTTGAAAACGTTGGAAACCGATTCTATATAGATATGGGACAAGCTAGAAAAATTCATTGAAATTATTGTAAACAACTTCTAGATAATGATTGTATTAAGTAGGTTGAAGTCAACGGCACTGACAACCACACGATGTTGTTAAACACCAGAAATATCTCTTGGACAATTAATTAAGCACTCTTTTTAAACACCATTAAAACATTGACAAACAAAGCTATGTAAGCGTAAGACCAGCTAGAAAAATTAATTGTCATTTAGTATCTGTACGGTTGTAGATGTGGTTTAGGTAAGTGGATGGCAACGGCCCTGGCAGCCTGCACTGGAAACATAACGTCGACAATTAATTGAGCTTTCTCTTTAGACACCTTTAAAACTTTGGCAACCGATGCTATATAGGCCTAAGACACGCTAGAAAAATAAATATAGACAAAAAAATTTTTGGTAGGTAGAAGTCAAGAAGAAATAGAAACATGAACCAGAAAGTGAGGTTCAAATAACAGGATTTCGCGGTAATTCGTTAAATGTATCATAATATACTATTTTAAAGCGATTCCCGCATAGGCCCTATACTTTAAATTTTCGCAGTTTTTCAAGTTTTTCAGCGATGTTTTAGGACAAAAAAATCGACTTTTTCAAAACCGAATAATTTTGCTGGAGCTTGTGTGTGACCCTATAAGCATGACGATTCTGCATAGATATCTTCATTCGATGAAAGAATAGTAGAGATATGTTTTTTTTGTGTGATTTAGTGCTTCGCAAATGAGGTTCAAATGATAGGATTTCGCGGTAATTCGATTAAAATATCTTGACATTTTTCCTTATTCTGGTTCATATTTCTTCTCTTTATTATAATAATTATACTATTCGAAAGCGATTTCCTATGTTCATTAGATTAGCTTTTTGCCAAGGATCGAACCCGTATACTGATGACTTGGAAATAAAGGCGCTCCCTCAACCAAATGGGCAAATGCCATAACGATACCGAACGGAAGTCCGTAAGCGCATTCAGACCATTCGTCGTTCAACTCTGTCTCTGTCTGTTTGGGTCTGTGTCTGTGTCCGTCTGCCTGTCTGTGTTTGTCTGCCTATTGGTGTCTGTGTCCGTCTGTCTGTGTTTGTCTGTCTCCGTATTTGTGCCTGTCTGTGTCTATCTGTCTGCCTGTTTCTGTCTGCCTATCGGTGTCTGTCT
>JACEVL010004057.1:0-23126 GCA_020284085.1 Aporrectodea caliginosa
CGTTTGGGTAAAAGAAGACGAATTAGTATATGGTAAAAAAAATATAACATACCTTATGCGGCTGTTTAAGACGACGGCGTGTTAAATGTTTTTCCATCTAGCTGATCACTGAACTTACTCTCTCAGCGGACGCGAATAGAATAAACTATTATATATTATATCGTTACATAGAAACTGCTCTTAACAGTCGTGGCACTATTAGGATTGTGACGGTGACGACCGCTAGATGCCTAATATATTATATCGCTTGCATCCAAACAGCATCTAGCGGTTGATGAATGCATGCCTGTTGAACATTTTATAAATCTCTTAACGAAAATTATGAATACATCGTTGTGTTTGGATGCTGTTTTTAATTACAACGAGCAAACAGAATCAGGAACGAAAACTATACATACACGATAGCATGTGGATGGATGGATAGATGTATGTATGGATGTATAGATGTATGGATGTTTAGATGTTTGGATGTATGGAGCATAATTCTATTAGAACAGCTAGCCATTGTTGGCTATGAATAGTGCCGCTGGCGATCTAAGCGTCTCGTTACATAGCGATGACAAGACGGCGCGTGATATTATCGAAACTGGTGGAAATGCTGACTCGCTGGAAATCGCTATGGTGTTGCAAAGCATTTAATAGAGAATGAATGGGTGGAATGAAGGACGGAATGAATAGAGACGGACGAACACACTGACGAAGAGACGGACATACCAATTAACATCGGCCGTATAAGAGACCCATTGTTCTATTCTTGTCACGCGCTGAGACGATTTAAAACACATGTTGCTAGATTTTTTGCATGTTTAAGATTTCTGTAGGCGCTTATAGGTTCGTTTATGAGGGGTAGGACCTATTACGCAATACGTAAAATCTAATGTATTGCGTATTATTCCAGATATTTACGCGGATGACTCAGGATCGAAACCGCGGAGATTTCCGGCAGTTTAAAGAAACGGCTATTGTACACGCGCGCCTACGATTATTAATAACTTTGGTTATTGCGTAATAACCTAGGTTGTGGTGCGTTCACATATTTTTATGTAGCGCATTTGTAAATGAGCCAGAGGATTTATATATATACTACTTTTGAGCAACTACATTGGCTTCCTCTTTCTGCACGCATCCAGTTAAAGGTACTTGTCCTCATTTGCCGATCCTACTTAGGTCTTGCCCCTACATACCTCTGGGACTACATACATCCATGGGCGTATTTACGGGTGGTTTTACTGGTTCAAACCCCCCCCAATAAGTTTTCGAAAAACATTTATATGCTTTTACATGCAAAATATACAAAACAAACTTTACTTTTGCTACGATTTTCAATGGAAATCCCTCCGAAATCTTAAAAGCCCCCGACATTTTTCTGGCTACGCTCATGCATACATCGGCCTACCTCGGCTGCTTCCCTTCGCCCGCTCCGTTCTTCTGGTCGTCTTGACCGTTTTGTTCCTCGTATGAGCGGCCATAGCCCAGTCCCGTGCATTTGCCTGCATTGACCCTTCGCTATGGAATCAACTTCCCCTTTAATTCGCGCAACCATACTATCAGGTGGCCCTGCTACATCTTTTCGCTACCTCAAAACTTGTCTTTATTCTCGGGCACTTTCACACTGGGAGCGCCTCTGATTGGTGTTCACTGTGAGAGGCGCTTTATAAATCTTTAAATACAATACAATACAATGCGCGAGTATGCGCGCGTAAGTGTGCGTGTGTATGCGTCTGTATGTGTGTATGTATGTATTTATGCATGTATTGTATATATGTTTTCGTGTAGTTCGAGAAATGTATAGTACATTTCAAGAACACAACAAAGGTGTAAATATACATAAATAAATAACTTTTATATTATATATAAGTTCATACATATAAATAAATACCAGTACATCTATTAATATTATACTCTTATATAATTAAATATATTTAAAAATAAATCTGCATACAGGGGCGTTTATAGAAATGCCGGACCCCTAGGCAGAGCAGTCACGGGTCTCTAAACTGTATTTAGACTTTATGAGAAATCTTAAAAAAATAATTGAATTGCTAAAAATGCGGGCACGACCTTACGATATTTTATTTATGTAACCATAACCATCAATTTATTGCTCCAAACATTTGAGAAGGTAACAAAGAACAATGATCTGTTGGTCACAAAAGGGAATCCAGAAGGGACCAGAGTCCCGCCGGTTAGGGCCACCTATATACACAGTCTGTTGCTAGATAGTTAACAGAGGTTATCTAGTACAGTGCATTCATATAATAAGTATCTTAGTACATGTACCATTACTATAAAGCACTGAACCTTAACTGAGAAAAAACATATACAACTATGATTTCATTCAGTTGCTAATTTTAAAAATGTAATTTTCAAATTTATGCTAATCAAAAAGCAACTTTTCTGGATGTAGCTGCAGCAAAATCGTTTATAATGTACTCGTAGTTTAATGATTTTGCCAGATGATATTCGATTGCAAGAGTTGCAAGACCATTCAGTCTGTCTTGCTTCATAACAGATTATTGAACATTTTTAATATGCTTGAACTTGTAATATTTTCATAAGTTCATTGCGGGCCCAGCCGGGGCCCATAAAAGTCACCGGGCCCCTTGGAATTCCCCCACGCTCCCCCTCTCGGCGGGTCTGTCAGCAAACAGGGGGGTACCGATAGCGCATTGGATAACATCTGGCACAGAGACCGAGAGGTACCGAGTTCGAGCCCCCGTTGGGCGGATATGCTTTTGTAGGCTGCTATTAGCGCCGTTGTATTGCAGGCTGTCTGTTCTGTTAGTAGTTAAGATTTAAATTGCATAACATGTAAATGTACAGCGCAGTGCGTTTGTCAGGCGCTTATTAAAGAAAAGATATTATTATTATTATTATTATTATTATAAACAGCATGTTATAATGCATTATATAAATTCGCAATATGTAAACATTGTTATTATTTCATAGGTATAATTATGAGTACAAATTGTACATGTATGTAGATACACATATGTACGATAATTTTTATGCAACTACGTATATCCGGATCCTGTTAATGGCCTTGTGGTAAGGATCCTGTTACATTTCGCTGTATCCTTGGCAGCAGCTGCTTCACTCTAATTGGTCGTAATTAGGTCATTATCTGGTAAGTACTGCAGACGGTCGATATCCAGGACAAACCTCAACCATTGGGTCATTTGCCAAGACATAGACGTTCGTTGGGTTCATATACTGGATTTTTGCTGGGCCACAACGGGCACTGGTGGTACAAGGAGGGCTACGGCCACGGCCCAGGAACTGGGTGTCTAGTCGGGTTGAGTTTCAGTCATTAGCTGTGGGATTTCTTTGTCTCTGTTTCTATCTCTGTCTATCTCTCTGTCTCTCTCTTTCTGTCTCTGTCTGTCTCCGTCTCTGCATGTATGTCTGCCTGTCTTTCTCTCTGTCTCTGTCTGTCTGTATGTCTCTCTCTCTGTCTTTCTCTCTCTGTGTGTGCGTGTGTCACTCTCTGTCTGAGAGAGTGATACTGTCTCTGTCTATCTCGCTGTCTGTCTCTGTCTGTCTCTGTCTGTCTCTGTAGGTATGTCTGTCTGTCTCTGTCTCTCTCTGTTTATCTCTGTCTCTGTATGTCTCTTTATCTCTCTCTCTCGCCAATCTATCAAGTTCATCATTGGCATCATCATTATTTTTTTTAATCTGAATTAAGTGTAATCCCGTCGGAACAGGAAATTACATCATCAGCCGTCAGTTCTTATAATTACGTGATAACTTCAAGATCACAGAGGTTGACTCCAAGCCTTGCCCCTACTGCAAGTCTCACGGCCTCATCCGCTTAGTCTAGTGGTAGTACATGCAAATGTACAAGTTTTTATATACGTATGGGTTAGAGCCTTTGCTACCGCTGCCCGTTTAAAAGGGTGCCACGCCATATAAGGGGGGCCCGATAGCGCATTGGATAACACACTGGCATAGGGAGCGAGAGGTACCGAGATCGAGATCCGTAGGCGGATTTGCTTTGTAGGCTGCTATTAGCGCTGTGTATTGCAGGCTGTCTGTTCTGTTAGTAGTTAAGATTTATGTCTTCTGTCATTCGTGTTCTTGTGAATTGTTTAATTGTCATAACATGTAACTGTACAGCGCAGTGCGTTTGTCAGGCGCTTTAATAAAGAAAATATTATCATCATCATCATCATCATCATCATCATCATCATCATCATCATCATCATCATCATCATCATCATCATTATTATTATTATTATTATTATTATTATTATTATTATTATTATTATTATTATTATTACTGTGTGTTATTAATGTTCATAAGTTAATAATGTGCGACATCCACACTTGAGCGTTAATCTAAAGCACTCAGAACTTATAAGATCATCATCGACGACGGTTTTTCCTATCAGAGAGATTGGCATTTCCTCCACCTACTTCGCTCAACTTGACCGTTGATCCTTGTTTGATCGACTTAATCTTCTTATCATTATATGACCATTGTTCTTATAATTGGCCTCTGTTGTCAGTCTACCAACAGATCGCATTGTCTATTTCCAACTAGGATGGGGTAAGATAAGCTATGGTATGTCTTGGAAATGTAACGTAAGATCAAATTAGGTAGCATGAGGTAACGTAGGATGAGGCGGGGTGAGTAGGGTAAGTAGGGCAGAGTAGGTAGGGTGGCGTAAGGTAGAAGAGGGTAGGGTAGAATGTGGTGTAGTAGAGTAGGGCAGGGTAAAAATAATAGGGTAGTTGTAGTAGGGTAAGGTAGAGTATTGTTGGGTGGTGTAGGGTAGGGTATTGGAAGGTAGGTTAAGATAAGGTAGAGTAGGGCAAAGTAGGGCAGAGTAGGGTAGGGTGGGTTTAAGTAGAGTAGAGTATGGTAAAGTAGAGTAGGTTTGGGTGGGTGGGGTAACGTAGAGTAGGGTAGGATAAGGTAGAGTAGGGTGGTTGTGGTGAGGTAAAGCATAGTAGGATATAGGATAGAGTAGGTATCGTAGAGTATTAGGGTAGTGCATATTGTAAGGTAGGATAGGGAGTAGGGTAGAGTAGGATGGGGTAAGGTAAGCCTTCACCTACTGAACTACTTGCTCTATCAACATCTCTCCTAAAACATCCAGGGCTTAAAGGATTTTCCGACATGACAACAGCGCTTGTGATTAAGCTGGTGCCCTGCGCTTGGCTTCCGATTGGAGCTTTAAAAGTTTGAAGGTTACGATTACGAACAAATCTCACTCAAATGGCATTACAGGATATGAATCCCAGGGCCCAGACGCAGAAGAGAACGCCAATGCAGGAGGAGGAGGAGGAGGAAGAGGAAGAGGAGAAGGACACGCAGGAGGAGAAGGAGGAAGAGGAGGAGGAGCGAAAGCACAGATAATTAGCAGACAATTTAATTATAGTCAGCAGGTAATTGGCTACTCATGAAGTATCGCTTTGAGAGGTACTCAGAATACATTATTAAATAGGCAGCTACAAATAGGAGAAAAGCAAATAAACGATAGAAATGGAGGTCGCATTTATGTCTACTGTCAGTTCATTAGTTGAGCTATACGAGTGTGCGGGAGCTCTTCATTGTTGATATTTCCAATAACTGGAGCACTGTTTACGAACTCCTTACCATTATGATCTTTACACCACCTATAGGCTAGCGTTAGCAACACTCTGTGGGGTAGCCTACTTTTAAAGACTCTATTATCGAGCCTCTAGCTATACTATACACAGTACACACGCATATTAGGTCTACTGTGCATTGTTTTGCTAACTGATGAAATATATTCGTTCGCAATGACAGTTAACATCATGTACGCTAGCGCAGAGAACGCCTCTGAGTAGATATCTTGAAAGGGCGCTATAATTGTTCACTTACATTACATTATGCGTAATAATAATAATAATTATTAATATTCTTTAGCCACTAAAGACGATAGGCATTTTATAAAACGTGTCCTCTATAGAAATTCATCTTTAACGCAATCTAGCGAAATACAGTTATTTGTCAGAAGTCATACATTTTAAATACGCTAAAACCACTCTTTACCCTTAGTCGCACTCGCACCATTTTGTTTCTGATGCTCTATCCAACGACATTGCCTGGACTGGTTTGGCGATAGCTCTCAGACACTCTACATGTATATATACTCTGATTTTGGACCAATACACGAATAATATAATAAAAATAATAATTGTCATTAGATGGATGTCATCACAAACTGATGATGATACAATGCAATACAATGCAATTGAAATTTGATAGTGCCGCCCCTTCCCCCCTACAAAGCCCAGAGATGCACTCTGTGCTAGCCTCACGATGTTAAATGTAATTAATAACAGATCGTTTATCGGTTAGCAAACATTGCTCAGAATACTAGAACAGCCACCCGAGGCAGGCTCGCGCACACACGCTGACAGGCCTGACCCAACCAAGAGATTCCAGAATGGCCTATAGTTGGCAGTTGGCAGCAAGTTTAGAGTTTTGGAAGCACGTAGATTCGTAGAATATAATGACGCCTACGACAATGATGATGATGATGAAGATATGAAGATGAAGATATGAAGATGAAGATATGAAGATGAAGATATGATGAATTGAATATGAATATGAATATGAATATGCAGATGAAGATGAAGATGAAGATGAAGATGAAGATGAAGATGAAGATGAATATGAAGATATGAAGATATGAAGATATGAAGATATGAAGATATGAAGATATGAAGATATGAAGATATGAAGATGAAGATATGAAGATATGAAGACATGAAGATATGAAGATGAAGATATGAAGATATGAAGATGAAGATATGAAGATTTGAAGATATGAAGATATAAAGATGAAGATATGAAGATATGAAGATATGAAGATATGAAGATATGAAGATATGAAGATATGAAGATATGAAGATATAGATATGCAGATATGAAGATATGAAGATATGAAGATACGAAGGTATAAAGATATGAAGATATGAAAATATGAAAATATGAAGATATGAAGATATGAAGGTATGAAGATGAAGATGAAGATATAGACATGAAGATATGAAGGTATAAAGATGAAGATATGAATAGATGAAAAGATGAAGATATGAAGATATGAAGATATGACGATATAAAGATGAAGATAATATGAAGATATGAAGATATGAAGATATGAAGATATGAAGATATGAAGATATGAAGATATGAAGATATGAATATATGAAGATATGAAGGTATGAAGATGAAGATCAAGACATAGATATGAAGATATGAAGATATGAAGGTATAAAGATGAAGATATGAAGAGTTGAAGAGATGAAGATATGAAGATATGAAGATATGAAGATATGGAAATATGAAGATATGAAGATATGAAGAGACGAAGATATGAAGATACGAAGATATGAAGATATGAAGATGAAGATATAGATATGCAGATATGAAGATATGAAGGTATGAAGGTATGAAGGTATGAAGATATGAAGATATGAAGGTATGAAGATATGAAGGTATGAAGATATAAAGATATGAAGATATGAAGATATGAAAATATGAAGATATGAAGGTATGAAGATGAAGATGAAGATATAGATATGAAGATATGAAGATATGAAGGTATGAAGATATGAAGATATGAAGAGATGAAGATATGAAGATATGAAGATATGAAGATATGAAGATATGAAGATGAAGATATAAAGATATGAAGATACTAAAATATGAAGATATGAAGATATGAAGGTATGAAGATGAAGATGAAGATATAGATATGAAGATATGAAGATATGAAGGTATAAAGATGAATATATGAAGATATGAAGATATGAAGATATGAAGATATGAAGAGATGAAGATATGAAGATATGAAGATATGAAGATATGAAGATGAAGATGAAGATATGAAGATATGAAGATATGAAGATATGAAGATATGAAGATATGAAGATGAAGATATGAAGATATGAAGATGGAGATGAAGATTAGAAGATATGAAGATATGAAGATGAAGATGAAGATATGAAGATATGAATATATGAAGATGAAGATGAAGATATGAAGATATGAAGATGAAGATGACGATGACGACGACGACGACGACGATGACGATGCTGATTAGGGTGATGATAAAATGTTCAGTTACATCGCATTTCGTTGATTACATTACAATTGGTTTCTTACCTGCATTGTTGCTAGCCATCTCTCTCGTTTCGTTCCCAACGTTTTCGTCTTCTCCCAGTATAATCCCACCTGCCAATCAAAATCATCGCATATATCTCGTCACCCAGTCCGTATCTCTTACTTTCTTTAATACTTTGCTTAAACCCTTTATCCAACTTGCTTTCCCAAAACACGGCGCCATTTTGAATCACGTGCTATTTCGCAATCCTTAAACCAAGAGCCCTATGCTCATGATGATGACGAGTTCTCTGTTCGAAAGCAGATCCATTGGCTTTTTATGCCGCCCGGGGATGAGATCAGTGATATGGTTTCCAGTTGCCTTCCTTGAAGACAATTGTGGGTGAGCAACTTGTCCAGGGTCGCTACGCAGTGGCTTGAGGTAGATTCGAACCAGCCACCATCCTGTTACAAGGCACAGAACATACCACTACACCACCGCGCCCCACTATGCCCACGCTAAACGCAAAAGTTTGATATATTTTCAACATAAGATTACATATCCCACCCTCCTGGATGGTATATACCGGCATAGAATATCCAGGGGATAAACCATTTCTATCCTCACCGTGTGAAATCATCCCCCTGGAAGATAAATATTCACAGGTATCATTTTTTTTAAATGCGTATAATTTATAAATAATTATATGCTTTAATCAAAATCCAATTAGTACCACAGTGTAATATTTCATAGAAAGCTTACCGAACAAGCAGGTCTCTTGCAGGGCCTCTCTTCTCTCGATATAGAGGCCTCGAAGTTTGATCCAAACCTCCAATCCAAACACCGCTACTTCATTTTATCCAGAATATTCACGACAAATCCAAACAATTGGCGTCTCTTTCTATACAGAATTTTTACCTATGTGTAATAATACAGTCGACAAAGCGCAATCGTGCTGTGCCGAGTTCACCTGCTCCCAGCTGTTACACTCGTATACATATGCCACCTAACGCAGAGACGCTAATACCTGCGGAGCCGATTCGCAGACGACAGTGTTGCGCAAGGCCCGCCCGCTAGCCACAAAGCGCGCGCAAACCGTAGGCTACGGTGGCACACTACGGCCAGTGTGTAGAGGCAAAAATCTGTGCGTAACTTTGGGGAGGGGAATTTTTCGTGGGCCGGATCTTTGCATTGTGGGGGGAGAAGGGCCCAAGTCAAAACTTTGAGGGACAGTCTCCTTCTGTCTGCCCACATGATTTACGCCGCTGCCAGTGTGCCAGAACACGAGGAGAGGGAGGAGGAGGAGAAGAAGAAGGATAAGAAGGAAGAGGAGAAGGAGGAGCAGAAGGAGAAGGAGAAGGAGAAGGAGAAGGAGAAGGAGAAGGAGAAGGAGAAGGAGAAGGAGAGGAGGAGGAGGAGAAGGAGAAGGAGAAGGAGAAGGAGAAGGAGAAGGAGAAGGAGAAGGAGAAGGAGAAGGAGAAGGAGAAGGAGAAGGAGAAGGAGAAGGAGAAGGAGAAGGAGAAGGAGAAGGAGAAGGAGAAGGAGAAGGAGAAGGAGAAGGAGAAGGAGAAGGAGAAGGAGAAGGAGAAGGAGAAGGAGAAGGAGAAGGAGAAGGAGAAGGAGAAGGGAGAAGGAGAAGGAGAAGGAGAAGGAGAAGGAGGAGAAGGAGAAGGAGAAGGAGAAGGAGAAGGAGGAGAAGGAGAAGGAGAAGGAGGAGAAGGAGGAGGAGGAGTAAGAGGAGGAATAAGAAGAGGAGGAGGAGGCTATTTCGAGAGGCAGCCATGGGTATGAAATTTTTAACAACGTCTTACCAATCAGCCATCTTCCCGCCCCATTGTCAATGCGTAGAGATCACTGGTCCTTGTGCGCCACCGTAGACATTCGTTTCATCGACGCATATTAGCATTACACACCGATCATCTGCATTTCATCATAATTACAGCAACCAATCCCTGGAAGGTCGCGTCCTAGCTTCACCCTCCGCACATATGAGCCTCAGACAAGCAATTACCCCAACTTAGTCATTCTCGAGGTTACACCGCGAAGGTCAGGCCAGGCGTCAGGACCGTTGACTTTTATGTACGAGCAGTGGCGTAAATCATGTGGGGACAGAGGGGACTGCCCCCAAGTTTTGACAGGGGCCTATCTGTCCCTTCCAAAAATAAAAAAATCTTGCCCCCGAAAAAATCTGTTCCCACAAAGTGATGTACAGATTTTCGACTCTGTGTACGAAGGGAGTCGAGAAAACAACCCAGAGGCGTAGCTAGGGTGGCAGAAGGACACGTTTCCCCGGGGACCAGAGGAAGGGGTACCAAAATGATGGTTAAAATTATTGAATATTTTATCTCCTTAAATTTAAGTTGACATTCGATGTATTTGGAAAACGTGAAACAAATAAAACAGGGAGGGGCCAGTGGCAAAAAATCATGGGGAACAGAGGGGGCAGTCTCTCTGTCCCCCAAAGTTTTGACTGGGACCCCTCTGTCCCCTCCCAAAATGCAAAGATCCGGCCCCAGAAAAAATCTGTCCCCCAAAGTTATGTACAGATTTTCGCCTCTGGGGGTGGCGACAATTTCATAGTTCTTGTCCTGGCGCAAAAAATAACCTAGCTACGCCTCTGAAACAACCTGTTGTGGAAACTGCCATGCTGATTAACGCGTACAATTATTTCGTTTGATGGAAAATCGAAGCTTTGAAACCTGGTGCAAAATTTAGTGTCGTACACTAAGGCAGCCGTTTTTTCTTCAGAGATCTCAGTGGCAGCTGACGTTGAAATCCTTGAAGCTGCGAATAACCGCATCGAGTGTGGTAGCAATTAAATGCCTGCGTTCAATTTTGATAGCATTCACTCAAAAGGTCGAGCCTCTCGAACACGACGACGAACAAACGAAGGAAACTTAAAAGATCTTTATTAACAGAAAGAATCAAATAAGTTAAATTTAAGTCAGCCCGTCAAATATCACAATCGCAGACAGCACACAGGTTGGCTGGTCTCGATTGAACTTCAATCAAATATCGTTACAAGAGCACTTTATCAACGTGCATAAATCTTCGTCAACAGGCTTCTTTGTACAGACGCTGCACCTTATATATAGGGTTCTGATGGATTCTAGAAAGTTCTATGACGTCATCGTACTTTTCCCTGGAAAGTCCTGTAGAACGCGTAGATTATTGATACATGCATTGGTCCGCTGTTGACAGTCCGTGGCGGAATTTTCCCTTAGCTGTAAACAATGTTGTTGACGCACAGCGGGTATTTTCCCCAGCCGCACGTGTCAGCGTAGACCACGACATTCCCTCCGCCCTCAGATGATGACACGTCTTCAGCACCATCTCGAACGGGTCATCACGATCAAGCTGAGCCGTCGGATCCCATCTCGTCACAACATGTACAAACAAAACAAAACACATCATTAAATCAACTTATCTACACAGTTTTCGGGCTCGATCCTCGGGTGCCGGGCTATTCCCCTTTCCCTCATGTCCCGAGTCACAACCGAGAAAGGAAATCAGCTACCGTGTTCTGACGCCCAGGACGATAACGGAAGTCTACGTTAAATTCCTGCAATGCTAAGGCCCAACGAGTCAGTTTCGCGCTCTTGGGGCTTGCATCCGTAAGATAAGACAAAGGATTATGATCCGAATAAATGATTATCCTTGATAAGAATATCCACGACCGGAATCGTTTAAGTGCCCAAATTACTGCAAAAGCTTCTCTCTCAATTGTAGACCAATGCATCTGTGTGTCCGTGAGTTTAAGACTAGCAAAAGCAATTGGTTTCTCGTGACCTTCTTCGGTCCACTGAAACAAGCAACACCCGACCGCGGTGGCACTTGCATCTACACTTAAACCAAATTCCTTAGTGAAATCAATGGTATGTAATTGTGTAGCTTTACTGAGATCATCCTTTAACTTATCTAGTGCCTCTTGATGCTTTTGCTCCCAAGGCACTTTCGTAGGCACGTTATCTCGTGTCAAGTCAGTTATTACTCGTGCTTTCTCAGCGAGAGCAGGTATAAAATTTCTAAAGTAACTGAAAAAACCCATAATCCTTCTAACGTCCTTTTTTGTCGTCGGAGGTTGGATATCATTGATCGTAGCGATCTTGCCTGGATCAGGTTCGATACAACCTGACCCTACTATATGGCCAACAAACTTTATTTTGTTCTGTGCAAAATTACATTTCCTTAAATTCAAAGTAAGTCCTGTCTCCTCAACAGTTTGCAAGAATTTCTCTAGATGTTCCAAATGGTCATTCCAATTCATTGAAACCACTGCCATGTCATCAACGAATGGTTCGGTAAAACTTCGGACTGGATGTAAAACTTGGGTCATAGCACGAATAAAAGTATTGCTAGCGGATTTGAGTCCAAACGGCATTCTTGTGAACTCAAAAAGTCCTGCATCACATACGAATGCTGTAAGCCATTGATGTTCCTTCCGAACCGGGATTTGCCAATATCCTGATTTTGCATCGAAAACACTAATGAACTTTGCCCGTCCCACCTTCTGTAAGACGTCAGCAATGTCTGGGGTCGGATAACAATCACCTAGAGAATACTTGTTAACATGGCGATAATCGATTGCTAAACGAACGCCATTTTGACCCTTGGGTCCCTTTAAAACACAAACTACCGGACTGGCCATTTCACTTTTCGATGGTCGAATTATGCCTAAGGACAACATTTCTTCTATCTGGCGTTGCACTTCAGGTTTAAGTAGCTCCGGGACCTTATATGCCTTTAAACGCTTAGGAGTGAAATCAGGAGTTATTTTGATTTCATGTTCTAATACTGGACAGTACCCAGGTTTATCCACGAATACTGCCGAATGTCGATCCAAAACCTCAAAGAGTTGCTTTTGTTCCTCTTCTGACAGATGCGCCATGATCAAAGGATCAATACGCTTACTCGGGCTCACTTGTTCACGTTCTTCCTGATCTACAACCTCTACTACACCAAATTCCTCATCTTGATCAACAATTATTGAACAGCTATTAATCATTGCTTGTTCGAGTCGTTCATGGTACCGCTTGATCTTATTAGCGTGTAAATGTCTTTGTTTTCCCTCTATTTCTACTATATAGGAATACGGGGATTTAACTCTGACCACGGTTGCAGGTCCTTGCCATCGACTATAAAATTTAGAACTACCAAAATCTGGTGCTAATACTGCTACTTTATCTCCAACTTCGTATTTTCTGTCAGTACTGCGCAAGTTATAATAATCTGCATACCGTTTCAATTCTATATCACTATAGTAATCCGCATAAGCTTTCGCAAATTCGAGGTTTTCTTTCAGTGATTGGAGGTACTCTTCAGGTGATTTACCTAAGTTAAGAGGTAATTTCCGTTCGCCCGCCCATGATTCCTTCAATACACTAAGTGGACCACGAGGAAGAGTTCCATAAACCATAGTGAAAGGCGAGATATGAGTCGTGCCTGAGGGTTTTTCTCTAAGGCTCCAGAGAACGAAGGGTAGCAATTGGTGCCATCCACGAGGATCAGATTGAGCGAGTTTAAAGATCATGGTTTTCAAGCTCTGGTTGCATCTTTCAACCAATCCGGCTGCCTCGGGATGTCCAGGGGTATTGAATCTGGGACTACAACCCATTCGCTGCAAGAATTCCTTCGTCAAACGGCTAGTAAAGTTGGTGCCACAATCCGAACTAATGATTCTTGGAATAGAAAAAGTTGTGAAAACTTGCAACAGAGCTTCACAGACTCCCTTTGCGTTCAACGATCTAAGGGGATAAGCCATCGGCCAACGAGAAAATTTGTCCACCAGAACTAAAGCATAATTGTACTTAGGTTTCGATTTATTAGATTCTCCAGTCACTACCATAGGGCCAATACAATCCATATTTAAATGGTTAAAACAAAGTTCATCTGCCCTCGGAATAGGAGTAATCGGGACTCGATCTGCAACTTTAACTGGAGTTCTAAGTTGACAAATTTGACAAGATGCACAATACTCGCGAATTCTCTCATCCATTCTCGGAAACCAAAAGTTTAATTTGATCCGGGCTCTCGTTGCCTTAAAAGCCATATGCCCAGCACATGGGGCATCGTGTGCTACTCGCAAGACAACCCCAATTCTATCCTCCGGTAGACACAATTGATTTACCTTATGTCCCATAATCTCCCCTTTATGGTACAGGAGATTATTGTCTGTGAAGAAATTATTTTTATTCTGGTTCGCTTGTTGCCAGCAAGGCCTAAGATTGTGACAATTTTGTTGCTCTCGCAACAAAGTATCATTATCCGCTTTTTCCTCACCAGATTTAAACTCTGTCGACTCAACATCGAGGAAATTATCTGAATCATCAACTGGTTGCTCCTGGGAAGATTCATTCACTTCCTCATCCTTAACGTCTGACTGCAGGGATTCGTTGTTGTTATCCTTCTCAATTTTATCTTCCTTTACCTCTTCATTTACCTGTACTGATCGATCTACACCAACCGCCATCACTACATATTCCGAACTCTCCATTAATAGGTCTACAATATGGGGTGTTAGAATAACCCGTTCATTTAGTTCAGGGACTACAGCAAACATGACGCACAAAGATGGCGCAATATTCGTCGTTCCTTCCGATGGATTAGCTAATTTCAATTGTAGGTATACCACATCTGCCTTACATCCTTCTCCCTGAAAACCAATTATGTTAATCCGTTTAATCACAGGCAAGTTTAGTGACTCAATTAACTTCTTATCAATACAACAAATTTCTGCTCCTGAATCAGATAACGCTGGTTGAGAAGGGAGATCTTCAATCTGTACATGGATATACGACCTCTCGTGTAGTCCATCAATACTATTATCGTATACTCTTACAGCAATTTCCGATTTTACTGGTTCGAGGTTGTCCAATAAATTCCCTTGCCTTACCTGTTCAGATACCTCATGTGCCACGTTGACCTTCTCCACCAATGAGTCGATCACCTCCTTAGTTGGGTTCCCAACCATACAAGCACCCACCTTTTTATAACTTCGATTGGTCGGGCACTCCTTTGCCCTATGACCCTTCTGATGACACAAGAAACAGAGACCCTTCACCTTGGCCTCCTCCTGAGACATCTTCGCACCTATCTTGGCTTCACCCCTTACTTCCGGTTTGAAAGACTTGGGTTGAGCTGTCTGGTTATTGACTTGGACTTGTGGTTGACTTCTCGTCCAATTGTTATACTTCGGTGTCGGATGACTACGGTACACCAAGTCACTCCCACCATCATGCGACGCTACATAAATGTCAGCTGCATTAGCTATATCTTCACAGTTCAACCACTCCTCTTTTTCTTGGGCCAAGATATAATCCAAGCAAGCCTTCGACAAGGACTCCTTGAGCCGATCCGCCACCAGTAAACTTACAAGTTTATCAAACTCGTCAGTTATCTTTCTGCTTTTCAGATAATACATAAGAGCAACACGCAATTTGGATGAATAGATCGTAAAAGATTCGTCCGATGCTTTATGCATCGTCCAAAATCGGGTTCTAAGGGTTGAAGGGCTTATCTTAAATTCCCTTAGCAAAAACTCCTTCAAGAATTTGTAATCATTGAGCTGTTCCTTAGTTAGGCGCATAGTTAATGCCTTAGCTCTTTCACTCAAATTAGCCAACAATAATTTTGCTCTAACATCTTCATCCACCTCATACACATTAAACAAACCATCCAAGTGATCAAAGAAACCTGGAATTTCTATAGGGTCGGAGGGGAATTTCCAAAGAACATTCTTAAGTGCATCACTATAACGCTTAGTGCGGCTTGCTAAAGAATTTCTAATAGTTTGTTCTTCCATCTTTTCCTTCTTCTCCCTTTCTTCCTTCTCTTTCCGTTCCTTCTTTTCTCTTTCATCCTTCTCCTTCTGTTCCTTCCTTTCTCTTTCTTCCTTCTCCTTCTGTTCTTTCTTTTCTTCCTCTCTCCTCCTTTCCTCCCTCTTCCTTCTCCCTGTTCCTTCCTTTCTCTTTCTTCCTTTCCTTCTGTTCCTTTTCTTCCTCTCTCCTCCTTTCCTCCCTTTCTTCCTTCTCCTTCTGTTCCTTCCTTTCTCTTTCTTCCTTCTCCTTCTGTTCTTTCTTTTCTTCCTCTCTCCTCCTTTCCTCCCTTTCTTCCTTCTCCTTCTGTTCTTTCTTTTCTTCCTCTCTCCTCCTTTCCTCCCTTTCTTCCTTCTCCTTCTGTTCTTCATATTTACGGATTTCGAACTCCAGACGGCGCTTCTGCAGTTCGTAAGCGGTCTCTTCTGGAGATGCTAGACTAGCCTTGAATTCTTCTTCCTTCTTTCCTATCTCCAAGGCCCATTCTTCCATCAATGTATTCCTATCCCAAGTCATAACCTCATCTTCGTCCCTTCCTGCCTTTATAAGATACATCCTAAGGCGCTCAGACGACCTTTTATGAATATTCGCCTGCATCTCTGCTGTCAACGCTTCCATTTTTACAAACAGTCAATCAACAGTAGACAACCAGGAAACAGACACCACGCAGGAGACACGCCACACAAAAGGAAAATTCCACACAAAACAAAGTGTGACTACGCAGTAATTCCACACCACGCTAACTACGCAGTAGCCAAAGAAGTGCACTCGCCAAGTACGCAAAAGCTACACAAGCTCGCGCAAGCCTGGCCTCGATCCTTACGATGGATCAAACTACAAAGAAACAATCAGCAGAAAATAGGAAAGAAAGACAATAGCCGCCCCAAACTCGGCTGCAACTCCACTTTCTTCTCTCCTTCCCAGCCCGACAACACCCAGGATCTTACCCGTATGTTGACTGCTGTCTTCTGCCGTCTCAGCCGAACGACGCGCTTCGTCCGTCAGCTGTCGTCTGCCGATCACCCGTCCTTCACGGTAGAAAGGCGTCTCGATCCGTTCACTGTCTGAACAGACCGTCTCTCGATCCGCCCGTTGCCTGAGCAGACCGTCTCTTCGGGTTGACTCCTTCCTCCTCCGGTTCGCTTCTTCTTCTTCACCGGATCCAACACCGATGATCCCACTTCTGACACCAGAAATGTCGCGGTCGAGCCTCTCGAACACGACGACGAACAAACGAAGGAAACTTAAAAGATCTTTATTAACAGAAAGAATCAAATAAGTTAAATTTAAGTCAGCCCGTCAAATATCACAATCGCAGACAGCACACAGGTTGGCTGGTCTCGATTGAACTTCAATCAAATATCGTTACAAGAGCACTTTATCAACGTGCATAAATCTTCGTCAACAGGCTTCTTTGTACAGACGCTGCACCTTATATATAGGGTTCTGATGGATTCTAGAAAGTTCTATGACGTCATCGTACTTTTCCCTGGAAAGTCCTGTAGAACGCGTAGATTATTGATACATGCATTGGTCCGCTGTTGACAGTCCGTGGCGGAATTTTCCCTTAGCTGTAAACAATGTTGTTGACGCACAGCGGGTATTTTCCCCAGCCGCACGTGTCAGCGTAGACCACGGATGACTTTTTATTTAGTCATTGACCATATTTTGTCCATTTATTAAAAAAAAATTTGTTGACGTCAACTTGGACCAACCCCCCTCTCCCTGTCAACAACTGTCAAACTTTTCCAAACTCCCTTCCCCCCTATTTGTTGACATAATTAATGGATGACCCCTTTGCCAAATGAATAAGCTGACGTTGCAGCTCTTGTTTAGCGCTTAGTTGTATTGCTTACGTTCAGATTATTGCTAAGGATAGTCTAGCCTTTTTTTTACTACCAAACGAACATATGTATGTATGTATGTATGTATGTATGTATGTATGTATGTATGTATGTATGTATGTATGTATGTATGAGCACTTGTTATAACGCCCCTTCAAGATTTCTAGTCAGAGGCGCTCCTGACTACAGCGCGGACACTGTATATGTATATTATACATATTTATAATAGACTAGATAGATGTTATAGGGCCTGTAGCATTAATAAAGTCCTTTCTTAACATGGTGCGATCCCGCTTGTCCATTCTTAAACAGCCAGTTTCACGCACGGTTGGCCATCGCGTCAGAAAAACAGAATAATATTGATTATGCCGTTGAATGCACACCTGTACCATCATCCCCACCCCATACCCTCGTCCCCACTCCGGTACCCTCATCCCCAGCCCCGTACCCTCAATCCCACTCCCGTACTCTCAAGTCTCAACCCCACTCCCGTACCCTCATCCCCACCCAGTACCCTCAAACCCACCCAGTACCCTCAAACCCACCCCGTACCCTCATCCCCACCCCGTACCCTCATCCCCACCCCGTACCCTCAACCCCGCCCCGTACCCTTATCCCCACTCCCGTACCAGCCGGCATAGAAGCCTATCAGTTGGCATTTCATTAAAAGCAATGATGACAAACCCTTAAGACGACCTAATTTATAGGGACAATAAATCGGACCCAGAGTGAACAGAGCTAGAGATTAATGTGCAGCTCTAAAAATAGTCCGCATGCAAATAAAAGACAAGCACACAACTATTATATATATATATGTATTTTGTATATATGTATTCTTGTCTTGTGTGTATGTATATATTTAACACACACACACGCACACACACACACACACACACACACACACACATATATATATATATATATATATATATTGGCCTATGTATCCATTTGCTTATGCATAATTGTACATATATATATCTATAATATTATATACATACAGTATTATCTATTATGTGTTATGCACGGTAGTACCGAATGTACAGAAGGCCCTATATATTATATAGAGTCATGTATGTAATGCCGTGCCTGGCTATTATTGTTTGACAAGCTTGTTATTGAACCCGAATTGCATACCAACGTGCTTCTAGATCTATCTGTTGACTGTCCTGATAACTGTCGTCAAATGTCTTTCTTAGGGGCCGTCCATAAATGACGTCACGCAATTTTGGCCGATTTTGAACCCCCCCTCCCCCCTCGTCACACTTCGTCACAAAAAGTAACACCCCTTGAAAAATGACGTCACAAAGCTATGACCCCCCCTAAAACCAAATTTCCATTGCAAAGCAAAATGCTCCTTCATGTAACAAATAGGCAGAACATGCATATTTTAAAATCTTCTTCTTCTTCTTTGCTTCTCCTCCGTCAGGCCAAGGCCAACGATGAGTCCTCAACTTGTCGTCTCCAGAATTCTCTATCCTTGATTTGTTCCTTTGCTTCTGCAATGTTCATCTTCATTCTCTCCAGATCCTCTCGTATATTATCCATCCATGTCTTTTGTTGTCTTCCTCTACTCCTAGTTCCCTCCACATATCCGTGTAAAGCCATCGATGGTAATCTGTCATTGCCCATTCTCATCACATGTATGATTATTTTAAAATCTAACGGTGACCAAATATTGAAATAATTAGAAAATTATTAATAATGGTGCCCGTATACATTAAAATAATCAAAAAATAATGAAAATTTAATACTCAAAATTAGTGCTGTTATTGTTAAAATTAAATTGTTGTTATTTGTTAAATTTAATTACATAGACCTGATGTGACGTCACATTTCTCCAACCCCCACCCCATGTCACACATCGTCACAAATTTCCGACCCCCGACCCCCTAGGTGCGTGACGTCATTTATGGACGGCCCCTTAAGGACTAACGCAGATTTCTCATGATGGTCCATTCCTCTATCAATTGCTACGACAATTCTTCACCCTTGTTGGGGCCAGTAGCGGCGCCAGGATCTCAGGTTTGGGGGCTAAAACCCCAATTCCTTCCCTTTATCCCCTCCTCTCTGGCATTGGCAGTGATTTCCCACTTTTGTTTGTTTGGGGGGCTGAGCCGCCGAAAGGGGGGGGCTTCAGACCACCCTAGCCCCATGCTGGCGCCGCCACTGGTTGGGGCTAAGGTCGTGCACGGCGCCACGTGCAATATGTGTATGAATGTATAGTATGCCCTATCTCTGCATGTAAGTTTTGTGGGGCGCGGTGGTGTAGGGGCTATGTTCGGTGCCTTGCAGCCGGAGGGTTGCGGGTTCGAATCCACCTCAAGCCGCCGCGTAGGGACCCTGGGCAAGTCCTTCACTCGCAATCGCTCATGCGCTTCGGCGTGAAACTCCGATTCAGTGTCCGCGCTGTAGTCGGGAGCGCCTCTGAGTAGAAATCTTGAAGGGGCGCTATATAAATATCTGAAATGAATGAATGATGTTTTTGTAACTGATTATTTTATATGACGTCTCTTCAGGAAAACTCATCATAGGTGCTCCTAACCTGTCTGTATACAAATGTAAATGCTTTCCTATAGCGACCGTGTATGGCCTCGATCCTGTTAATTTTCAATGCATTGATCGGGTGAGATCCTTCACCACGGCTGCCCCTTTGAATGGGTGCCACGCAGAGACGGCGCCAGACATTTTTTTGTAACCAGGGCATATAGCCAGGGCAGTCATACAAGTAACCAGTGCAGGGTCGGTTTATGCCCCAAATAAATTCTCGGTTGGGCAAAAATTCTGGCAGGGCAACGACCAGGGCAAAGGCTTTTTTACCAGGGTATTTGCCCTGGCCTGCTCTGGTGTAGTGCCGCCACTGGTTCCACGCCATTTACGGTCCCCATGTACAGACCGTACAAGCCCGAGATTTAAATCTCTTAAACAAACGACCTTCGTGAGACGAACGGCGATCCGCGCTCTCTCTTACACAATGGAGTATGGGCCGCAGCGTTGGCCGAACGCTTCTGTGGTGAATAGCAAGAGATTCTAATCAGCAAGGTCGGAGACTTGAAAAGTCAACGCGTTAACAATTTTGCCATCTGTTAAGATTGGACACGGAACGTAGATTTAATCGATGCACCGGAGAAAAGGTAGAAAGCATACGTAGAACAGTAGGCTACACACCTTCATTGCGTAAGGCTATTTCGTACGACTTGAAATCCGACTTTACAGTTTTAATGGGCAGACTTAATTAAAGACCAGATGACACTGTAATGGAGCTCAGATAGGATTACCTGTTTCGCTTGCTCTGTCAAAACACGGACTCCGTTTCGAAAGAGCTGCGCATTAAACATTCCCGTAGAGTTAGTACTCATTCATTCATTACGAGAATTTTCATAGCACCTCTTCAAGGGAACTACTCACTACTCAGAGGCGCTCCCAACCACAGCGCGGCCAAATAAAACCATCTTCAGATGAGAGAGGATTGCCTGAGAATGTGTTCTAGGAGAGGGAGCGGAGCGCCAAGGCGAGGCCATCCCAGGTCGAGGGGCCAGCCGCAGAGACGGCACGGTTCTGCCTGGTGAAGGTGTGATCAAAACGGACAGAGAGAAGATCATGTTCAGCCGAACGTAGGGAGTGCGAGCCCCGAGCACTTAGTGAGGGTCTACAATTCTACAAAGGTAGAATTCTATAAGGTAGAGGCCTATCAGGCAGCGCCAAACTAAGGCAGCTATCTTAAACTCGATTCGATAATTACTACCGTAGTTATTTATTTTTCAATGTTCTTCTATGCATAGGCGCAGCCACCCTATGGGACCCGTGGGACGCGTCCCCCCAACTTTCGAACAGGTTGGGACGGTCCCCGCAACTTTTGAAAATTTTCAAGTAAACAAGAGCCCAAAATGTACTCCATTTGGTATCAAATGCTCAAAATTGCGTCGGCTTCTGGGGCTCCGCCCCAGACCCCGATGGGGAGCCTTCGACGCTCCTCCGTACCCCTAGTCGTTAGGAGCTTCTTGGCTTCGGCAATTGCGTCTGTGCGCCTTACGCCTCCGCAGTCCCCCCCCCACTCGGACGTTCTAGTAGGTCCCACCACCAACAAATCGCTGGCCCTGCTGCCGATAAAATAAATGGTCAGGCTAATGCCGCTAAACCCAAGTCTATCAGAATTCAGTGCAGAATGTTGCTGTATAATTTCACTCTAAAACTTTACTTGTCTCGCAATTCCCCTCACTCAGACATTCTAGTAGGTCCCCCCAACTTCTGGACCGTGGTTGCGCCCCTGGCTGCAGAGACAGTTTGGTCTGGGAGGCAACGCATTTAACCAACAAACCAAAGGCTATGGATTCGAGTCCAGGTAGGCCTATATTTCAGCGTAGACTAATAATACTAAAGAAGCAGACAAAAACCATGAAATGGATAACTTGAAATGTAATTGCTGAACAAATTGTATTCAAAAGGTATACATTCTTGATACTACATGATGATGAAACATGCATGTATACTGTATACATAACAAATATACACAGAATTATTTTAAATTTTCTTAAAAGGTTCGAAGCAACGTTTGATTTTGTGAGACCATTTCAAATTCACAAGAGAATCCATCAGCCGTTCACATCAGACGCAGAAGCCTCCGTTCGCTGGATGGCGCCACGTGCTCCAAACATGCAACAGACCCCCTCAGCCTATTGAGGTGTGGCGGTCGACTGTCGTTGGTAGGCAGCGGTCACGTCAGTCAGATCGAGAATGAACTCTTTTGACCTTTGTGAAAAACATCAAAATGATGAACACAACAAAACAACTGATGGTCGGCCACGTAGGCCTATTATATACAAGCAGCGCCATCATCAGGCGCTATATAAAGCAGCAACTGCTCTCACACACGCATATACATAAATACATACAATACATACATGAACTATTCTTACACACACATACATACACTACTACTACTACTACTACTACTACTAGGGGAAGCTGGGGCTAAAAGTCACAGATATTGATATTTTGTAATTTTACCAAATAATATATTAGCTAGCGTAATAACCAACCGCTATAAAATTAGACAACTATGTCGTCTAAGTTCCCAATACTTGGAAAGGTAAATTCCGTTGTGTTTTTGCTCTGCTTTTTCACTTGGGACTGACGGATGGACGGAGGTAGGGAGGGAGATGGTGAAGACTTTTGTCAATCATAGCACGAGAAGACACATCTATTGACATTTTCAAATTGTTTTTAACCGTCTTAGGACGGGCAAACCTCTATTATTAGTAAATTACAAAAAGAACTAATAATACACACGATACTAGGCCTTTAGTAGGCCTATTGCTAAATGAATAATGTTAAAAACAGCTCATAAGACTAGCAACAATTCATAAATATTCATTTACAGCTATCACAAC
>JACEVL010004059.1:0-10407 GCA_020284085.1 Aporrectodea caliginosa
TGACTTCTATCTGTCTCTGTCTGTCTGTCTGTCTATCTGTCTTTCTGTCTGTCTGTCTGTTAATATACAGTTTTCGCTACAGTAAATGAGGTAGAATAAGAAACTCATTTGTTAACAGGTTTCATTGTTTAACGACATCTTGTGGCAGCTATGGCCATTGACGTCGACCTTACCTACGTCAAGTTCAACGCTTCAACGGTGCTGATGATCATTTAATATAGGATCGATACGACATGTTTAAAAGGTGTCTAATAAAAAATTGGATTTTTCCTGAATTTGACAACATCTTTGTATTCTTATTCGACAACTTTCTCGCTCTTCCTCCGCCTTCTTTTTCTCCTCCTCTCCCTCTCCCTCACTGCAACCGTGTGGGCAAGTGAGGCACGTCCGAGCAGGATGATCGTGAATGCAACACGTTTGCTGACCTATCCACATGTCACGTATCTGTCCGTCCGTCTGTCCGTCCGTCTGTCTGTCTTCCTGTCTGACTGTCTGTCTGACTGTGTGTCTGTCTGTCTGTCTCCGTAGACCAACTTGATGAATGTAGGTTAGTGCTGGAGATCAACATTGATTGACGGACGAAAGGTTCTTTGAGTTGGTTCGGTCGAGTTCTCTGGACGAGAATAAGAACGAGTTGCTTAATTTGAGCCGACGCTAATGCAACCAGATGCTACTCTGCTTCGCATTGTATACAGCATTGTTAATTATTGTAATTTCGTGTATTGCAAAGTATCAGTGGCGTAATAATCTAACTCTCATTTGCTATCGTTCGTGGATCGATCTCTCAACCTTAATAATACAATACATTCCAATACAATACACAAGGTTCCAGCACAATGATCGTGTCAAGGGAGGATGTTGAAACCTGTACTCTCCGCGTTAAAATTCGAATGCTCTGACCAATCTGTATTAGGATGAAAATTGAAAGCTAGGGAGCTGTCGTCAAACGATTTATGTTTCACAATGTATAATAATCTTTTCTTTATTAAGCGCCTGACAAACGCACTGCGCTGTACATTTACATGTTATGCAACTGAAACAATCTTAACTACTAACAGAACAGACAGCCTGCAATACAACGGCGCTAATAGCAGCCTACAAAGCATATCCGCCCTAACGGGGCTCGAACTTGGTACCTCTCGCAAATTCCAAAAGCGATATTTTTGTTAGATTGCTAGACACCTTTAAAACGTGAGCATCACACCTAATTTAATCGTCCATGCTCGTAACATTATCAATATCATCATGTTCCAGCAAGGTCGACGTCAACGGAAGACATAATTCATAGTGTGAACGGATGATCACACGTTTTTACAGGAGTCGAATGTAACTTTTTTATGGCGGCCATGCAAGGCGCCATCTGTCTTACTGCTCATTTTACCAACGCCATCTGGCGAATCAAAGGCTGAGTCGAACTTTTGGAAGGGTAGCGGGAAGCGATCCCGCGACCGTGCTGATCTTCTGCTCTTCGTGCCAGAGTGTTACCATTACCCCCAAGCCCCTCCCAGCTTCATCAGTGTTTGTGTCATGCGAACGATGAGAAATAATTTTTTAAATAATTATAGGCCTACACCGCTTTTAAGTGTGGTATTCGCTCTATAAGTAAAAGCGGACGAGCGGCTCTGATTCAAATCGGTTTTTATTATCTTTTTGCTTAAATCCTCCTTATATAAATTTTGCGTGTGATGCGCTTTCCTAACTCATAAAATCTGATGTTCTAGGAGTTATAAAAGGCGCTATTGCTATGTATTGTACTGAAGCTTTATTTTGTGATTTGTGTACAGCTAAGTCTTGAAAACTTGCATTGTTTTCGATTACTGTTTTATTTATTTATTTGTCTCTGTATTAAAATTAATATATTTATTTACATATAAATTTATATGCCACCATAGAGGCGCTATATGAAGCTCGATGCTTCGGTGGCTGTTTCGAAGGGACGCGTGTCAACTAGGTCCAGTTCAACGCGGACTTCCGGGACCCTCGATGATCTCACTTGGATAGACTGGTTTCACCGGAACTTGGACTTCAAGGACGTTGGAAGGATAGATGTTGTACGACGTAACTATCGACACGTTTCTGGGTATCCGACAAAGATCGGTTTTTGGCATATTACAGCTTTTATTTTCACGCAATGCAATTTGTGTGTCCACAGTTTAACGGCAGCTTATGACAACATAGGCCGTTGCCGCCGACAAAGATTAGTTTTTGGCATATTACAGCTCAATTCTAGCAAACACAAACGTATATAGGTACACAGAATTATATCGTTTCGAATGTGTCCGTTTAAAAGGTGTTTAAACTGAATTTGATTCATGTAGTAGTAGCAAGGAGACTTGGGGGACAGGGGGACGGTCCCCAAAACTTGAGGTGTGGGGGACGGAGCTGCTTATATCCCCCCCAATATTTCTGAAATATTTCATGAATATAATAATAATAGCTACAAGTGACAGCTGGTTCTTATCAGCACTCAAATAATAGAGCAATTTTGTTCAGATGACAGCTTAAAATGCTACCATTACAGTGTGGAAATTCAAAAATTTAGATAGGGAGGGGTCACATCCCCTCCCCAAACTCAAACACGACTCAAACTACATGTTAGCTAAGAGTGACAGCTGGTTCTTATCAGCACTCAAATAGTAAAGCAAATAGTAAAGCACTAGGAGTCTAGGACAGCAGCCCTTAATATAGTCACTTGTGATTTTCTAAGTAGGCCTATTGATTTTTGTCTACCTCTTCGTATGCACTTTGCACGTAGCCCGAGGTACCGAGACAGTTAGAAAGATGTACATAATCATATGAATGAAATTTGTAGTAGGTCTGCTTTAGCTATATAAGTACTATGTAACTGGAGACGAACAGGCAATCCAGCCTTTCAGTCACACAGATTATCTCATATACCGACTGGCCGAGAGAACACACAGAGTTGCCTGTCAAAGGCGACTAGCCGAGAGAGCCCACAGAGGTACCGGTCAACGGCATAGTTGTAAGATTGATAGCCTCTGATAGCCTCTACTTGATGTAGGTCAATGCTAATGTTCATGCTTTCTTTCATTATACTCACCTTATATGACCCTTTTCCAACATTCCCATGCAGCTTCACCATCAGGAAGATATCTCTCATCAACTAGCCTCCCACCCACATTCTGGCTCTCATGCATGAAACCAGGTTTTGCAGTAGACCTATATCAAATTTCTAGCCAGGAGCCCTTGCCTAAGCCAAAACCTTTCAGTCACACAGATTGTCCCATTGGTATATTATATACATTTTGGATTGTCATTCTCTGCACGTTTTGTTTGGATCGGGTGATGCGGCTAATGGATAAAACTCTTATGATACATAGGGCCTACATGTAGGTGTAGATGTAAATATCAATAATAAACTGAAACCTGTGAAGGTAAGCTAATTTGCTATTCATCAGTCTTACATTATAGAACTTATTTCACAGTCAAAGTTTTCTTATGTTATGCATAATTAATCAAATTTGGCAGAAAGGTTTCATTTCATTTCTTGTGGAAATATCTAACCACGTCTGCAAGTGAGTTGGCAGAAAAAGCTGTAGCTTCAGCAAAGCAATATCCTGCTGACCTCAATAACAGAAATTCATCATTTACCCTCTGTACATAAGGCAAATTTTGAATGTACCCATTTAACACCACAACTCAAACACGACTCAAACTACATGTAAGCTACGAGTGACAGCTGGTTCGTATCAGCACTCAAATTATAGAGCAATTTTGTTCAGATGACAGCTCAAAATTCTACCATTACAGTGTGGAAATTCAAAAAATTTTAGATGGGGAGGGGGCACATCCCCCTCCCCAAACCCCTCCCCCTGCTCGGCGCTGCGCGCCTCGCCGATCGTCCTTCGGCCGCTCCTTCGCCAGTCCCCCCCAAACCCAAGACCAAGTCTCCGCCTATGAGTAGTAGCCTACTTGAACGACTTGGGGGCCTAAAGTATACATGTAAGATGTCATACAAATTGCAATACTCGGGAGAATATATATTCGCGAATGAATAAATGAATGAATTTATGAATGAATGAATGAATAAGTTCACGTGTATATTAAAATATTCTCTCAGTTGCGACGAGATTGGATAAATTATATTATATCCGAAAAAATTGGAATAGATTAAAATTTTACTTCGTATGGTGCCTGATGTAGCCCCAAATGACCCATATGAAGTTCACGCAACCCACGACTAAATGAAACACTAAATCAATTTAGACACCTTTTAAATTGAGTCAGTCATAGCTATATAAACTCTGCATACAATAAAGAAACATATTTTTGCTTATTTCGTCTTAGTTATTCATGAATTTGTCTCTATATTTAAATTTATATATGAATATAAATATTTAAATTTATATATAAATATAAATATTTATATTTATATATAAATTTCTGAGCCACTAAATGAAGCTCGATGCCAAATAAACGGATGTGTGAACGAGAACAAATCTGTTATAATTAATTAATTAATTAAGTCTTGGTCTTCTGATTTAACATTAATTAATTTGTTATGTCTTGGTCTGATGGTGGCACAGTCGGAGAGCCATAGTAGATGTACCGCATGACCTCACCGAGTGTCGTGTTCATCGTCCGAATATTCTCCAGTTCGTATGAGTTCCTCGAGAGGACATGGACCATGATGTGAACGACGTAGAGAGGACGCCAATCCATGGTAGTTTCGAGCAACAAGTGGCGATCTTCGAAGTCGGGGGTCGTCAACTTTTTGAGTTCGACGTGCAGCAGTTGAGGATGCTTTTCGTAGAGCTTGTAAGGTCGTCGGGCGCAGTTGTAGTCCCATCTTTTGGGCCGATAATCGCCGCGGTAGGACTCGTAGACGAGGCGGAAGAACTCGGCTCCGGGTGCTCCGATCATGATCCCTGCGATGAGCTTCGGTGGCGTCTCCTTGCCGAGGGTGGCGTTGTAGAGACGCAGAGGGTCGAGGCTGTTGACGACGATGACGTCCATGTCGAGGTAGATGCCCCCGTAAGTCTGCATCAGCTGGAACTTAACGACGTCCGCCGCATGGTAGAAGTCCCTCATCGTCTGGTTGAAGATGGTCTTCGGCGGTTCTCTGTGCAAGATCTTCAATGGCACGCGGCGCTCTAGCTCTTGCCACCATTTGCCAGATGGCAGGCGGTTGCAGTGGAGTAGAAGAAGCTGTGGCTTCTGGATGAGGTGTGCGCTGAGGATGCTGACGTAGTTGATGAAGCTGAGAGGACGGTTGTCCGCAGCGAACCAGATGAAGTGGACGATGTTTGGAACGACGTACGGAGGAGTGGCCACGATATGAGTCGCCTCTTCGAAGAGAGGTTCCCGCAGCACAGCAAGGAACTCTGGATCAACGCCCAAGAGGTCTATGGTAGGTCTACGTGTTTTGGATGTCGTCTTCCTGGCTATTGTTTCGGATGTCGGCAGACAGGCTAGTGTTTCGGATGTCGGTTGACTCTCTTGTGCTTCGGATGTCGGCTGACTCTCTAGTGTTTCGGGTGTCGGCTGCCTGGCTAGAAGTTTAAAACCACGACAACTGTTTATAATTCTTATTCAGTTATTAATTAGAACTATTACATCAGGTACAGAAATACATTGGTTTAGTTTGGCCTGCAAAGCGGAGAGTACGGGTTTGAGCCTCGTCCAAAGCAATTACTGTGTAGGGACCTTGGGCAAGTCCTTCGCGCACAATTGCTCTGCGCCATCGATGTTCTGTTGTATGGTCGTGTGTGCACTTCTGAGCTTTGGAAGGAGCGCAATATCAAATGGAGCTGTATTGTATTGTATTGTATTGTATTGCATTGTATTGTAGGAAGGAGTCTCTACAGCTGAGTGCGGAATAACACATCAAGATTTTAGACGTAGTATATTTTGGCGCATAGTCTCGAGATGTAGTCTAGTTTAATTGAAAAGCATATAAAAAAGAAAGGTTGTGGATACAGTCACCCCCGACGTGAGCCTAATCGGCCTATACCTGGGACTAGAATCACGCCCGTTACGTTATTGGTCAATGCATGTCACATGATTTTGTGCACGTGCAAGGAGCCGACCGATAAATTTACTCTCCAGAATGCGGCGGAAGATTGCTGACCATGTTTTCTAATGACGATACTAACCCTAACCGACCCTCACGACGCCCAACCTGACCCTAACCAACCCTCAAGACGCGTAATCTGACCCTAAACGACCCTCACGAAGTCTAACCTGACCCTAACCAACCATCAAGATGTCCGCCATTTCATATTCCAAGGGAAGTAAGCAAGTTCACGTGACATGCTTCAGCCAATAACGTGACGGGCGTGAATAAAGTACTGGGGTTCCTTTAAAGCCCGGGGCGTGAACGGATCCACTACATATAGGAAAAGCCTCAACCGAGCTTCTTAAAATAATATTCTTCATGTAGATCGGCAGATGGAACTGCACGCCCAACATGATTGCTGTGTTGTCGGTTGACGTAAGAAAAAATACGAAAGGTTCGACTCGAGATTATTGGTGTCTAGACTATTTTATAGGTAGCTGCAAGTTAGTCGCTTTCTATGTACAGTTGTACACGCTGTATGCCCTCGAAGCATGGAGTGCTTTCTCTGCAGAAGTTTGAACAGTCTTTCAGGTGAAATCTATAATAATTTATTCAGGGTGAGAATTGTCGTGGGGGGACTGGGGAGGTTCAACCCCCCCCCTAGTTCTTCTTAGGATCCCATAGTAAAGTATACATTTCACAACCAAACTGCACATAAATCAACGTCTAATCCCCCCAGTTATTTGTTGACAATTCCCATACTGAATTTATTGTCGACGAACAATTACAAGAACAGTACAGGAGTCGCACCACCATCGATTAAAGAGCGAAACAACTCCAAATGCAACAATACAATACAATGCCTTCGGTTTATGATAGGTAATGAAAAGAAATGTTACCGTATAGGAAATGTATACTTGCTTTGTAGAGTCGACTGATAAATGATCGTTATGAGAGTCGATCCAGCGACAAGGAGACCGAAGCAGAGACAGATTCTGGACCTCATATTATCTGAAAGAACTTCTCGTCGAATTCCATTTTGGGTTCAGATCGATGAAAGCATTCATCGTTCACTCCCAATCATCAAACAGAAATTCAGAATCTTCATTCCTGAAAACAGATAATCCATTTGTCAAAGAGTGACTGGTTGACTGTCAGTACTGACTGACCTACCTTCTGACTTTCGATTGACTCACTCAGTGAGCGACTGAGCGATTGAATAAATTGATTAAAAGTGACTAAATAACTGACCAAATGACCGAGTGACTATATACATGACTGCCTAAACGAGTGATTGACTTACTAAATGACAGACTTATTGAGTGACTGAATGACTGGCTGAATGACCTAGCGAGATATGACCTGACCGACTGACTAAGTTAATGAACAATGAATGCCTTGTAGTCTACGATAAGACGCGTTTATCCGATTGTAGATTAGAGTTGCGTGGTTTACTCTAACCAAAGGTTAATACTACTTACAGTAACGATCGTTCTAGTCAGACTGCAAGCAGGCGTTAAGTGTTCAATATTCGTTTGAATGGCTTCATATATGCATTATATGGTACATAATACTCACCACAGCTCGTTGTATAGATAACGAGGAAGAGGCCTGACTACCAACCGTCAGTGGCGTACTGAAAAACGGCGCAATCGATAACAATGTGTTAGTGACAAACAAGAGTCACCTGGGCTCATTGGATTCGGTCCTTTCTTGTTAGGTCATTTAGCCAACAAACCAGTCACTCAGTCACTCAGTAAGTCTGTCATTTAGTAGTCAGTCACTCGTTTAGGCAGTCATATAGTCACTCGGTCATTTGGTCATTTATTCAGTCACCTCTTCGAAGGTCCAGTGCATGTCCAAAACCATCGCAGTATTCGTCTAGCAGAGTTGTATAGATACCTAATGATTGAACTTATTGTGATTTATTCGTACCCATCGCCGCCAAATATATCTGGCGTCAGGAACTAATGATGGTGAAGTGAAATAAAGCATGGTAAGCTAAGGGCTAAGGTTGGTCCCTCTACTTGGAATGACCTCCCCCTCATTAAGGGCTAAACTAATTACTATTCTAGTTTTTCCTCTTTGGTCTCTCGTTCTTTAAAGACGTTTATTTTCCCCGGGGTTTTCGTGCTGAGAGCGCTTCTGAATAGTTAATCTGAGAGAGGCGCTATATAAATCTTTAGATACAATACAATACAATACAATAAGGGTTATAGAGTATGGCATGGTATGATTATTCGTAGTAAATTTGAAAACGTTTGAACGCGTAAAAATCATATGTGTTTGTGAAATCTAGAATTATATACCTTCAGACGAGCGATTAAAAAAGGTGTTCAGCAGCAACCAACTTTTGGCTTCTTTTCTTCCTATAATAGGCCTACATTTGCCAGATCATAGCGGACGCTTATAGAGGCTACACATATACAGCGTAGGATTACTGCGTTAAAAAGGTGTTTAGCGTCGTTTTTCCTATATAGTATATTGATATCACAAGGCGAGGTTGTTGGTTAGTTGCTGTTTGCGAACGCGTAGGATGGTAATACCATATTTTTACATATTCCAGTCACGTGTTCTCTGGACGTTGATGCATTAGATGACTTCTCTCTGTCTCTGCCTGTCTGTCATTCTCCTGCTTTGTCTCTGTGTCTGCCTTCATCTCTATCTCTCTATCACTCTCTCTTTCTGTCTGTATTTCTGTCTGCTTGTTTGTCTGTCTCTCTGACTCTGTATGTCTGAATATCTGTATATCCATTCTTCCTCCTCTTCTTCTTCTTCTTCTTCTTCTTCTTCTTCTTCTTCTTCTTTCTTCTTCTTCTTCTTCTTCTTCCTCCTCTTCTTCTTCCTCTTATTCTTCTTTCTTCTTCTTCTTCCTCTTCTTCTTCTTCCTCTTCTTCTTCTTTCACCCTCTCTCTATCCGTCTATCCGCCTGTCTGTGTGTCTGTCTGTCTGTCTCCATAGACCAACTTGATGAATGTAGGTCAATGCTGGAGATCATCATTGATTAACGGACGAAAGGTTCTTTGAGTTGGGTTCGGTCGAGTTGTCTAAGAACGAGTTGATTAATTGGGGCCGACCTTAATGCGACCAGATGCTACTCTGCTTTACATTGTATTGCATTGTAAATTATTGTATTTCGTGTATTGCAAAGTATCAGTGGCGTAATAATCTAACTCTACTTTGCTGTCTTTCGTGAATCAATCTCTCTCAACCTAAATAATACATTTCAATACAATACACAAGGTTCCAGCACAATGATCGTGTCAATGGAGGAGGATTGAACCCGTACTCTCCGCGTTACTGGGCGAGCGCTCTAACCAATAGGATACCTGTTCCAACACCGTTGTATTAAGATAAAAACTGTAAACTGGGGTGCTGTCGTCAAACGATATTTATATCACAATGTACAAATTCCACAAGCGATATCTTTGTTAGATTGTAACACACCTTTAAAACGTAGACGTCACACCGTATTTAATCGTCCATACGCGTAACATTGTCAATATCACCCACCCTGTGCTAGCAAGGTCGACGTCAACGCAAGACATATGTTGTCGTTAAGCTGTTTAAAATAATTTATTATTATCATCATCATCTTCATCATCTTCATCATCATCATCATCATCATCATCATCATCATCATCATCATCATCATCATCATCATCATCATCATCATTATTATTATTATTTTATTTTTATTTTTATTATTATAACAAATTTATTTCTTCATAAAGCCAACAAATTTATGTACAGACTGATTAAAAGTAATTGTTTTCAATATTTGTATAAGACTTCGTTCAGTACTGGGCTACTGTTGTTGCAATCTGTGGTGCCTAAAACAGGGAGAGTTTCCAATTTATAGGGCGACTTATAAGCGTTGTAGAAGATGACTAGTCTCACGCTGCTCGCCTGTCGCTGCTGAGATCTTGCGTCGTAGTTCTTGAACAAACTGCAGTGATTCTGTGTGCCAGCTTCCTGCAGTTTCGACTGCAACAGGGACGAAATGATATGATTGTGATATAGCAGCATACTTGTATTCCTTTGTTGCGAGCTGCCTTCTCCGCTGCCGCACCTGCGTTTTCAATCAATCAATCAATCAATAGAGTTGTTTTATTGAAACCAAAACATTACAATAATGCCAGAGAATGTAAATTAACGAAATGCATTGGCGACAAAGGGAGGCGATGCTATATATTCGTATGATGCAGCGAAAGTATCTGGCACCGTGACATCCCATGCCAAGCAACGACCTCTGTACCAAGGTATGGTAGTAACTCCGTCAGGCCTTTTGCCGTCTGATCTGCAGAGGCCATTGGGCTCTTTGATGGCCGGTATTTTGGCTCTGGTGAAAGCTGGCCAAATAACGTCGCTGGAGCATGCCATTTTGA
>JACEVL010004060.1:0-11111 GCA_020284085.1 Aporrectodea caliginosa
TTCAAATGGTTGTCGTTCGTATTGGCGCCAAATACCTAGCTATGCCACTCGATATAATGTAAAGTATAATTTAACCCAGTCTGTAGGCCTACTTTAGTCTGTACTTGGCTGAGAAACTGTAATGTAATAATAATAATAATAATATTTATTCTTTAATGAAGCGTCTGACAAACGCACTGCGTTACTGTCCTTATGCATACTTTTGGCACAGATTCTTTACAATTAGTCCCGGATTTTGAAGAATTCAGAATTGAAAGAACTAAAAAAATGTAATATATTTTAATATTCGTTGGCCAGTTTTAATATTCGGCAATATTCGTCAATTTCTAAAAATCTTAATATTCGTAATATGCGAATACTCGTTCTATGGTGAGTTCTGAGCCACTTTTTGATGGAAGGAAGTGAATTTGAGCTAAGACAAGAATGGCAGTCAATTTCATTCCTTGGGGCAGAGGCATGGAAATGCATGTGAGTGCATAACTGTTCAGTCTGGTCTGCATTGTAGCTCAGTGATTGAAGGTTTGAGCAGACCCGGCCCTAGGGTGTGGGTGTGCGGGACCCAACTCACCAAGGTAGCAAGCGATGAGCGAGCGGGCCCTCAAGCAAAAATATTGCATTGTGGAATTGATTTCCTGCCAATACGGTATTGGCAATACCGTTCCAGCCTCCTTAGCAACCAAAATCTTTATCAAACGCACTGCTTAGCAGCCGTCGTCCTAGGCAACCACTCTTCTTAGTAACCAGCCTCAGTGGCAACCAATCTTCTTAGCAACCGCACTACTTAGCAACCGTCGTCCTAGGCAACCATCCTTTTTAGTAACAACTTCCCTTAGTAACCAGTTTCTTTAACAACAACCTCCTTAGTAACCGATATCCTTAGCAACCAGTCTGCTTAGCAACCGCACTCCTTTGCAACCGTCGTCTTAGGCAACTGTCCTTCTTAGTAACCAGCCTCCTTAGCAAGAAGCCTCCTTAGCAACCACACTCCTTATCCTCTTTAGCAGGTCAGAAAAAGATCTTTGACTTACCGAAAAATGGCCCTCGGGCCGTACTTTCGACACCTCTGAAGTAGAACATTGCCTTCTTCATTGTTTAACGACATCTTTGGCCATTAGGGCCTTTGTCATCAGATTTACTTCGAAATATTGTAGAACTCAAATTTCTTGTAATAATTTTAAATTTGTTTATATCTGACACATTAATGGTCAGTAACCACTGGTTGCTAATGAGGCTGGTTGTTTAGGTGTTCAGCTGCTAAGGAGATTGGTTGCGAAGGAAGTTGGTTGCTAGGGAGTCCGGTTGTTAAGGAAGTTAGCTAGAGGCTGGTTGCTAAACAAGCTGAGGCTGACCTTGAAGCCTGTTGTTTTAAATTTTGGTTGCAATACGGGCTAATTGCAAAGCACGTTGGCACTCACCTTGAAAACAATTGCTAGGGAGATTGGTTGCAAAGAAGTTTGGTTGCTAAGGAGATTGTTTGCTAGAGAGGCTGGTTGCTACAGAGACTGAGGTTGACCGTGAATCTGGTTTCTAAATAGAATTGCTGCTTATAAGATTGTTTGCTAAATAGATGATTGCTAAGGAGATGGTTGCTAAGGAGGACGGTAACTAAGGAGTGCGGTTGCAAAGGAGACTTGTCGCAAAGCATTGTGTTAAGGAGGCAGGTTGTGAATGACGCTGAGGCTGATCGTTAGCCTGTTTGCTAATAAGTGCAGTTGCTCAGGAGGCTCGATCGTTGCTCAGGAGTACTGTTGCTAAGATGCGCGGTTGCTAAGAAGGCTGGTTGCTAGAAAGATCTTCAATCTGGTTGCTAAGAAGGCTGGTTGCTAAACAGGTTAAGGCTGGCCTTGAAGCTGTTTGTGAAGTAGGGTGGTTGCTAAGGAGGCTGGTTGCTATAAGGGGCTGGTTTCTAAGGAGGCTGAGGTTACTCGTTCTGGTTGCGGGTGTATCCCGCGACAATACCTTTTAATATAAGAAGTAGGCCTATAAACATTATTTGTTGTCTTTATTAGACGTCATAATTATACTTTATGTATTTTTATATATCATTTTTGCAGACCACCATACCTAAATAGAACAATCCCATACCACCAGCAAATACATGCCACATATTTGTACAGAATTCAATTCTAGACAAATTTTATGCTTATTTTTTAGCTCTGTCTGTGGTATTTTATGTAACGTTTTTACCATTAAGGAATGAAATGGACCAGAACTCGCAAAGGAATCTGGCCGTGGCCAGAACAAAGGCTAAAATATCTGGCATGCAAAGGGTTAAATTGCTAATCGATTTGAATTAGAATTAACAAAATCTTGTAGCTATTCAATTAGAATTAGCTGTTTTGTCTAAAAGTGTCTAATCGATTAGCTAGTCGATTCGTTAAATTGCTAATCGATTAGAAGTAGAATACATTGAATGGTGGATGATTTCGTACGAATCATGGGGGATACTTTTAGGCCTACTTCATTTCGCTAAGCGGATATAATTTTAAGGGATACTCTATTAGTGACACCGGCATTGCTGATAAGCGACGTACATGTATTCACACATATCTGACTACATGCGACATGAGCTCCACTGGCTTCCAGTTGCTGATCGTGTGCAATTCAAAATTGCTACGCTGGTTTGGAAGGCTACGACTGGTACTGCTCCGAACTACATTGCTGAACTGTGCCTTCCAGTTGGCACTCAAACTGGTCGGCAGGCTCTCCGGTCTGCCTCGCGAAATGACTTGATGATACCTTCGTTTCGAACCACCACCTGTGCTCGTCGGGACTTCTCGATTGCGGCGCCACGGATCTGAAACGCTCTTCCGCCGTCTGTGCGTGCTGCACGCGGCTATATGGTTTTCTCTAAACTCTTAAAGACGCATTTTTTCAGCTGTTTGATGGCCACGTGTTGAGCGCTTCTGAGAGACTCTTAAGTGGCGCTTTATAAATGTTTTGTTACATGGGGGGGCCCGTGGCGCTTTGGATTACAGCTGGCACAGAGACCGAGAGGTACCGAGTTCGAGCCCTCGTTGGGCGGATTTGCTTTGTAGGCTGCTATTAGCGCCGTTGTATTACATGGCTGTCTGTTCTGTTAGTAGTTAAGATTTCAATTGCATAACATGTAAATGTACAGCGCAGTGCGTTTTGTCAGGCGCTTAATAAAGAAAAGATTATTATTATTATTATTATTATTACATTACATTACATGTACGCGTTGTCGGCGTTCAACCTCACCACTTTCAAAAATCCGAGCTATAGCCAATTGCTCGTGGCCCCTGAAAGCGCGGGGCACAATGCGGCTGCCTCGTTCGCTTTGCCGGGTCTGGTAGGGAGTTGTGCGGGTGCTGATGGCTTTGTAGGTCAAACAGACCAATTTAAACCTCCTGAATTCAACAGGAAGCCAATGCAGCTGATGGAATAGGACTGAGGAGCTTATTTGTAGCGGACATGCAGCACTGAAGCGAGCTAAGGAGTTTTGGATGCGTTGCAGCCTATTGAGTTCAAGGGCTGAGAAACCCACGAGAACCAATGTACCAGAATCAAGACGAGAGGAGACAAGGGAAGGCTATATGGTTTTCGACTTAGTCCTATTCTTGGTCAGAGCTGACCTGATGTGACGTTTTGTCCTGATGTGTTAGAAACAGGTTCGTTATGTGCGGTCAGACTCAGAATGTGAGATTACTGTCCAGGATTACCCAAAGGTAATGTGCCTCTGTGCCTGCGAGGTCGATGCTATAGGAAGCGAAGGGAGAGAACGCAGGCGTTGGTGTGAACCGAACAAAATTGCCTCAGACTTGTCTCCGTTTATGGCCAAACGATTGAAACAGAACCATGCACACGGAGATGAGAGGCACTCTTCAAGTTTAGTTGCCCGTCTGATCATTGGTCTGTCGATCAATCGCGTACTGTTGTAATTGGACTGCAAAGTGATTATAATTTAGCCGTCTGCCTGTCTGACACTCTGGATTTTGACCCGTTGCCTATCGATTTTGTTCTGATTGAGCGCCTGTGAACAGTGGTTGCGCGTGGATTTTTCTAAGGTGATGCAAAGCAGCAGTGTTTCCTCCCTCCCGTAAGGCGGCAGGCTTGTCTAGTAGTCTAGTGTGAAATTTTGCCTTTGCTGTGTATGATAGAGGTTAGTAGTAGCCTTAGCCATTATAGTAGCCTAGTATAGAGGACAGTAGCAGATGATGCAGATCCGCTGCTGTTCAATCATTCCTTCGCCATCGGCCGTTTCCCGTCCAAATGGAAGCACGCAATAGCGACAAAGCTAGTCAAGCCACTCTTTAAGAAAGCTGGAACCGAGGAATCGTCATAATTATGCGAACTTCAGACCGGTATCAAATCTAACGTTCGTTTCAAAAGTAGGCCTATATAATTAAAACATGTAGCCTACTTGAGCGTATCGCCAACCATCACTTGACCGAATACCTGTCTGTATCTCACCTTCTGCATGCCTCGGTTTCAATCTGCATATTGTGGCGATTTGGGTGGTCTGGTGCCTTGAGTCCATCTCTCTTTCACCGACCGTTGCTTTCCCACGCCTCGAGTCTTTATTGCCTCTTCCCCCCCGCCGACTGCCGACTCGACGGACATTAGCGCTTGGGTGGTCTTCTCTTTCACACGGTCTGTCGGGCGCTTATCTCTCCCCCGCCGACCGCTGTCTTGGACTTGGCGACTGCTGCTCTGTGGGCGACCCTCTCCCCCGCCGGCGGCATCCTTTGAGACACCCTCTCCGGGCCGGCAGCGGTCCCTTTGAGACACCCTCTCCGGGCCAACAGCGGTTCCTTTGAGACACCCTCTCCGGGCCGGCAGCGGTCCTTTGAGACACCCTCTCCCGGCCGGCGGCGGTCTCTTTGAGACACCCTCTGTCGGGCGACGGTGTTACTGCAGGCGACCCTCAGTCGGTCGATACCCCTCACCCCTGCTGGGTATATAAGGAGGGCGCTTTGTGTGGAGCCAGGTTCTAAGGTTCTGAGGTCTTTGTTGTATGGTGATCTGATAGTCTTTAAGCTAGCTTGGCCTGTTGTGAGGGTCGTGTGTTTGAATAAATATCGTCTTAGAACTTTGACGTTGATCCTTCGGTGGGTGACACTGATCGCCTGGGCCCGTCGACTGGCAGACGCAGAAACCCTCTGAAATAACACGGAGGTCGTACTTACGCTCCCATCCTGAGCGACACGCGCCTTACACTCGCATCCTGAGGCGAAACCCCAGTTTTGTCACATTGGTACCAGAGCCAGTGGGATTTTTGACGGAGATTTCCTGCCGTCGACGACGCTAGAATTGACCGAAGATGTTTCCGGGAGACGAGGACGACACCATTCCCTACGCGGCCTTGGACCTGGCCGATCTGCCGTCAAGAATTTCTACGCCAGCCGCGAGACGAATGGCCGCGTTGGTTACGCGACCGGACCGAAGCCGCCTGCTGTCCGAGATCGACTTCGACGACCCCGAAGAGCCGGTGAGATCGAGTTTCCGCGAAGAGATGGAAGAGGAGACGACCGTGAAGCCGGAGAGAACGAGCATCCGAGGAAAGACGGGCCCTTCGACGACCGAAAAGAGGAAATTGAAAGCCAGTTTCCGCGAAGAGACTGAAAGACCGAACGAACCGGGGACTTCGACGCCGAATCTGCTAGAAAATGTCAGCGACCTGCTGCGAAGCCGCCCGACGCCGATGAAACCAGGCAAGTTCGATGGGACGGGCTCGTTGGAGTCATTCCTGGTGCAGTTCGAGGTCTGCGCGAGGCACAACAAGTGGACGGGCGCGGACCGGGTCGACTACTTGAGATGTTCGCTAGAGAAGGCCGCTACGCAACTTCTCTGGGACTTCGGCGCTCAACCGAGCGTAACTTATGAGGAATTGGTCGAACGCCTCCGCCAGAGATACGGGACGGAAGGCCAGGCAGAAACCTTCCGTGCCCAGCTGTACTACCGCCGCCAACGACCGGAAGAAAACCTGAGCGACCTGCTGCATGAAATCCGACGACTGGTTGTCTTGGCCTACCCGGTGCCCTCCAACGAGACCACTCAGATCATCGCGAAAGACGCCTTTCTCGAAGCCATGAGAGACCGGGAGCTCTCGCTCAAAGTACGCGAGCGAGAACCCAAGAATTTGGACGAGGCATACCGGACCGCCCTGCGTCTGGAGGCCTATCAACGGACGAACGACGCCGATGATCGCCGCAGACCGCCAAACCGAGTGCGAGCGACGCAAGAGACCGATCTGAGCGCCCAGCTTCAGGCTCAGATGGACCGCTTCTTGAACACTCAGCGAGATGAGCAGCGGAAATGGCAGCAAGACATAGAGAAAAGAATGGACGAGCAATTCCGCGTGCTACGCCGAAGCCCTCCTACGACCGACGAACCGAGTCATGAAATCCGACCTGAGCGAGACCGCCCAGGCCCTCCGGAGAATCAGCGACGCGAAGTGACCTGCTTCAACTGCGGACGAGCCGGTCACATTGCCCGTAACTGCCGACGAGATCGCCGATACCAGAATCGCCAGAATCGCCAGACCGAGATGACCGAGCCCGATGCTTCGACGCCACCGAACCCGGTGGTCATGAACAATACGACGCGCCCAAGAATGCCGGACCGTGCTACGAACAACGCAGTCTACATCCGCGGAGAAATCAACGGACGACCGCAGCTTTGCCTGATCGACACTGGATCGGAAGTCAGCCTGGTGCCTTCATCTACTGTCGACGGGTTAGAACTTCGCTCTTGCAATCGTTTTTTGATGGCTGCTAATGGGTCCGATATAAATGTCCTGGGTGAGGTGCGGGTGCCCATTAAGATTACGAACGGGTTTTGTATTCATACTTCCTTTCTGGTTTCTGATCAAATTTCCGAGCCCATGTTAGGTATGGACTGGCTGAGAGAACATCGCTGCCGCTTAGGATTTGGTATGGGATCCCTATTTGTGAGACGCAGGCGTATCTCCCTGGTGAAAGGTAATGGGTCTATTTGGTGCCGGCGCGTGATCGTTGCCGAGGAGGTATTGGTAGCCCCCAAGTCCCAGAGGGATATTCCGATTAAGACAATGTACGGGGATCTAACGACTGTAGCACCAGCCTGGATGACGGAGGCTAGGGAGATCCAACCCGGGGTCCATCTCGCCCGAGTAGTTGTTGGAGATCACGCAGATGCCCGGGTAAGGGTGGTAAATTTAAGCGAAGACCCCGTCCGACTGCCTAAGGATCGACCCTTAGGGGAATTGCACCCGGTACAGGTAGAGATAAGCGAGAGAAATCGCGAGAATAGAGACGCGGTTGACCAAGCCTCGCCGAGTGAGAAATTGCTCGCGGATTTGCCCGAAGAAGTGCCGCCTGAGATTAGGCAACGCTTGAGCGCTTTACTGATAGAATATGGGGATGTCTTTTCTGTGACTGACCGCGATTTAGGTAAGACATCTGTGTGCACGCATAAGATAGAGACGGGAGATGCGCGCCCCGTGAGACAGCCATTAAGACGACAGCCGCTGCCGCATAGAGTTACGATCGATAATCAATTGGACAGTATGTTAGCTGATGGAATTATTGAACCTGCTGTAAGTGAGTGTGCGGTGAACATGGCATTGACACGCAAGAAAGACAGGTCATTGAAATCTTACATAGACAAATTGCAATTGATTGACAGGTTGCTATTATTCCTTCTTATAATCATCATGGGTGGTCTTACTAAGTGTGGGAAAGTTTTCCGGTCTTTAGAGATTAAGCGGCCGAGGCCCTTTAGTACCCCTCCTCATGGGAATAGGTTGATAGAGCAATTCCCATGGACCATGGTGGGGAGGGTACATAGCAGCCATGAAGAAGCGTTTGTAGAGGTGTGTGCTATCCCATTGGCTGCTCATTTGCATAAAACTCACGAGATTGGTCGACGAACTCTTCTATCGGCATGCGCGTCACCAATAGGAGTTTGGCTGATCAGAGGACGGAGTCCGAAGTGGGCTCGCATGTACACTGGCCCATTCACGGTGGTCGAACGCCTCGGCCTTGTCAACTACCGGCTTCGAAAGACCGCACACTCCAAGCCAATCGTCGTCCACGTCGATAAACTCAGGCCTTGCTTCGAAGATGGCCTGCAAGATGCCAGCGAGAACGCCGCTCCGAACGACGACCTGATCGACGCTATGCCGGACGCCAGTCAGAACTCTCAGCGCCCGAAGAGGGCGGTTCAACGACCGGCCCGCTACCGCTAGAGACTCGTGATCTCTGCGCGTCTCCGAGGGACAAGCGACTAACGATGGTGAGCGCCTTCGCCGAGTGCTGCTGTCTGATGCCCTCGTCGGCCCGGACTCTGTTGCCCTCGTCGGCCCGGACTCTGTTACGGTCCCTGTCCTTCCCCCAGACGCTTTTTGTCTGGGGATGCGTAAGCCCTCCGTCCCTGACGTCGAGAGACCATGGCTGTCCTCCCTGTCCTTCCCCCTGACGCTTATTGTCTGGGGACGCGCTAAGCCCTCCGTCGCTGACGTCGAGAGACTATGGCCGTTTTCCTTTCTTTTTAATTGCTTAGTTGTGTGTGTCGCCGAGAAACGGCTTTGATTCTTTTAATTGGCTCAATTGTTGTTATGATTGTTATGTCTTTTTGCTTTTGTGTTGGCCCGTTGGCCGCTGTTATGTTGCCTAGCGAGTTTTCTGGGCCGCTGGCCATTCTGATGGAGCGCAGAGACTTTACGTTTTTCAGGTACTCCGATTAGCCGCGCTGATTGACTGAACTCTGCCGAGAACTTTAGGGCGTATGACTTTGCGTGATATTGTTTTTGGGCCCGTTGGCCACGCGAATTTCGAGAGACTTTTCTAGAGGATTTTCTTAGGGACTTGGCCCGTTGGCCGCTTTAGCTTTCATGTGTATTTTTATGCTTGGACTCGATATGAGGGCATATCGAATCGTAGCCGGGGTAGGGTGTGGCGATTTGGGTGGTCTGGTGCCTTGAGTCCATCTCTCTTTCACCGACCGTTGCTTTCCCACGCCTCGAGTCTTTATTGCCTCTTCCCCCCCGCCGACTGCCGACTCGACGGACATTAGCGCTTGGGTGGTCTTCTCTTTCACACGGTCTGTCGGGCGCTTATCTCTCCCCCGCCGACCGCTGTCTTGGACTTGGCGACTGCTGATCTGTGGGCGACCCTCTCCCCCGCCGGCGGCATCCTTTGAGACACCCTCTCCGGGCCGGCAGCGGTCCCTTTGAGACACCCTCTCCGGGCCAACAGCGGTTCCTTTGAGACACCCTCTCCGGGCCGGCCGCGGTCCTTTGAGACACCCTCTCCCGGCCGGCGGCGGTCTCTTTGAGACACCCTCTGTCGGGCGACGGTGTTACTGCAGGCGACCCTCAGTCGGTCGATACCCCTCACCCCTGCTGGGTATATAAGGAGGGCGCTTTGTGTGGAGCCAGGTTCTAAGGTTCTGAGGTCTTTGTTGTATGGTGATCTGATAGTCTTTAAGCTAGCTTGGCCTGTTGTGAGGGTCGTGTGTTTGAATAAATATCGTCTTAGAACTTTGACGTTGATCCTTCGGTGGGTGACACTGATCGCCTGGGCCCGTCGACTGGCAGACGCAGAAACCCTCTGAAATAACACGGAGGTCGTACTTACGCTCCCATCCTGAGCGACACGCGCCTTACACTCGCATCCTGAGGCAAAACCCTAGTTTTGTCACAATATAGGCAGGCGTGGCCATTCCACCAAGACTGCATGCGCTCCTGAAAGTGTTCGCGGTCGCAGTCAATGCCATAGATTCATGTCCACTCGTGCTTCTACCACTTTCTGATTTGTCGGCTGCATTTGACACAGTCGACCACGACATCTTATACCCCGACTGTCGCGCTCGTTTGGAATCAAAGACAGAGCGCTCAGTTGGCTTGAATCCTACATAAAAGGGCGCACACAGTCGGTCCATTTGGCAGGGGAGGAGACGCCACCTATAGGCTGGTCACCTGCGGTGTTCTACAAGGATCAGTGCTCGGTCGTCTCCTCTTTGTACTAGGCCTACTTCATATACGGCCGATGTGGAGAGAATTATAGAAGTACTTGGCCTTCTTCACCACTGCTATGCAGACGATACACAGCTTTACTTCTTCTGCGACCCATGACAAACCGCTGAACTTAAACCGAGCGTGCTGCTATGTATCGAACGCATTTCAGGGTGGATGACATCCAACCGTCTCAAACTCAATCCATCAAAGTCCGAGTTCATATGGTGCACCACCTTCAGGCGTCGCCATCTACTTTACGGCAGTACCTTAAGTCGCCCTTGGTGACGCAGAACTGCACCCAGCTGACACCATCCACAACTTCGGAGACTTTGGAGTCCACTTTGAAAGCTGTATGACCATGATGGCCCATGTGAACCAACTCGTTTGAGGTTGTTTTAACAACTGCGTCATATTAAAACCATCCACAAATTCATTCCAACCTCAACCGACGTCATCTTGGTCAACAGCTCTATATTGTCTCCAGGGTTGACTACTGCAACAGCCTACTGACGGGTCTGCCGATTTATTATTGTCAGTTACAGCGGACACATCCGGTGCTCAGCTCTCCTGTGATCACGCGCTTCTGAGTAGTTACCTTGAAGGGGCGCTATGTAAATTCTTGAATGAATGCTGTACGTCTCATAGGCTATACAATGGCCATCCCATCTCTACCAGTTCCTGCCAGCGCATGTGACTTTGGTGACGTTTGGTCCCAAGACATAGCAGCCACAAGAAGTCAGAGGACTGTTAAAACTGCGTCATCAAATCAAGACCATCGTTGCTTCTAGCTATACACTTGGACAACCTGAATGCATTGATGATTCAGAAACCGTCAGCAATGGATGCAAAGAACCAATGCATTCACCCTGATACATTAACGTACATTGGTAGGCCTACAATCAGCTGTATCTGCCTGTTTGTGATACATTAATTGGCCAGTTGGAGTTCTGTTTCGATAAGGACAGTTGATCACGGTCAAATCCGTTGATGCTGTATTGCACTGCGATAAGGATGGAAACAAGGCGCTCGTTGACAAATAAGCTGACATCCTTAACATCAATCCGCAAGTTATGGCATCCGAAATAGAACTGTTTTGAAGCATGAAAAATTAAATTACCTTTGATGTAATTCAGAAGGAAATGACTGAAGA